>CM056588.1:64230492-64477992 GCA_029721435.1 Gymnothorax reevesii | reverse complement strand
TCCCAAACAGATTGTTGGCATGTAGATAGCACCTGATGGTTGTTTTGGAGACTTTGTGACCCCAAGATGCTACCATTTGTTGCAATTCTTTAACAGTGAGCTTTGGAGAACTTTTTATTTCTCTTACCACCCTACTCACTGTGCTTGGTGGCAAAATAACCTTGCGTCCTCGTCCAGGCTTGTTTACCACTGTTCCAGTTATTCAAAAATTCTTAATGATTCCTCTATCAGTAGATATGGGCAGGTGCAGGCGAGTGGCTATTTTCTTGTAGCCATTGCCTGACTTATGAAGGTCGACACACATCTGCCTTACTTAAATGGTGTGTTCCTTTGTCTCTCCCATGTTGAAGAGTGGATAAGAGAAATGGCCTCTGTTTCACATCATATTTGTACCCCAGGGAAACAGGGAGTGATGAATTACCAATTAAATATTCCTAGATTCTCTGATCAACTTTGAAAACTACTGTAGAAATGACAGATATACTTCAATCACATTTATTTCCTAGGAATTTTTAGGGGTACCAATAATTGTGGAACAGGTGATTTTATGAAAAATAATTATATCTTAGTCAGGGATTTTTTTTTCCCCTTAAAATTCACTTGAGTTAAAGGTTACATTTTTCTACAATTTTCAGTGTGAGAGTATGCTTCTACAATAAAAATTGAATTTATTTTAAGGTTTTTAACACATCTTAACCACGGGTGCCAATAATTATGGAGGGCGCTGTATAGTGTACTTAATCAGTTTTCCATCTGCTAGATGTGAGACATTTTTCGCTGAGTGAGGTCACAATACATTGATAGAATATGTTAATTTTGCATATTTTTGGAACAGAAGTCAAGTCATATATCTTTCAGTAACTTCATCTCTCACTGTAAAGCGTCTTTGTGACACTTTATCTGTGAAAAGCGCTATACAAATAAATTGAAATTGAAATGAAAAATATAACAGATCAGCAAACTATCTACAAGGAAATTTTTTTTTCTTATAGGATCTTATAGGATATAGGACAATATTTATAGGATCTCTGAATATTAAAGCTCCTGTTGAAGTATTTAGGGCCATCACCAGAGCATAACAGCCTTACATCACCATGGAAATTATACATCAAGACCGAATGTGATCTGCGTTGAAGTCTTTGTAATTAAGTCATCAGACATGAAGTCGGAAGATGTACCATGTACCATGGAGAAGACAGAGATTATTTGTGCGTACATCGCTGAAACTTCAAGGATGAGGCAAAAGTTTTTTTAAAGGTTGACTTCACTGCCTGTAAGTAGCACTCTTGTCAGAAAACATTCACATAACACAAAAATGGATGGGAAAACTGAACATAGAGTTTAGTAGAAAATATTACATATGTTTTTGTTGTTATCAAAGGGAAAGAGGACTCAGTTTTGTATAATAAATGGTTCTTAAGATTGTGACCACAGACTTACACAATGGCCTTGACAACAGACGCAAATGAATTATTAGGTCTTGTGAGGAAATACAGATTTATAAAAAATTAATTCATTTGAATGTGCATTCAAACAAACGGTCAGCTAGGCATACCAGACCTTGCCTAATTTTAGACAAACTATATACAGTTTTCGTGTTTCATCATTCATCCAGTCAGTAATCATGTTGTGATTCTGCCCGGTCGTATGTCCCGTGTTTATTTCTGCTTTTGTTTTTCTTTCGTTTTATATTTTCCAGCCTTCAGTTCAGCCGTCTGACAATCCGCTCCCAATCTGCCTTCAGTGATGTCGCTTGACTGCCTTCAGCATGCCTGCGTCTCGTCGTCCAATCGCGTTTCCTCTTTCGGTTTCAGCTCTGGTATTTCATTCATTGCTTCCAGCTGTGTTTAATTCTGGGTCTCGCGAAACTCTGAGTGGGTTCTCTGATAGGATATTACTAACCCGTACCAACCAGCACTTATTTAAGGGTGATTGTAAATAATTCATCACGTAGCATTAACCCTGATTAACTCGAGCGTGTGTGTTTCTGGCTTTTGTCTGTCAGTCCGAGCTGTATCTGATTAACTGCATTTAATACCCTGTGCTTTCCTTCGCTTCTCTTGTGGTGCTTTTTCCTCGCCATGTTTAGATTGCCTTAATCTAAACTGTCTCGCTTGTTTGATCGTCTCAGCGTCTTGTCTCGAGTCATTTGTGTTTAACCCGGTTTTCGTGTGATTGTTTATTAATCCCATGTGTTTCTGTTTCAGTCCGTGATTGCATTCCGAGTCCCCGCCTCCTCTCGTGGTTATATATGTGGCAGCATTGGATGTGATTGTCAGACGGATCCTCCGTATTGTCTCTGTGCTACATGGTGAAGTCTCAGCTCCTCGTGCGTTCTGAGTGTCTCCCGTGTATGGTTCCCGAGTCTTTCTGTTTACTGCGCTCTAGTCTTGTCTGCCCCGTGTATAAGTCTCCCAGTGTGTGCGTCAGTTTAGTTAGGGTCAGTTTTTGTTTTCTTAGTTTATCCACTCTTGGAGTGAGTATTTCTGTTCCCCCTGCCTTTGGCAGAGTACCTTAGTTCTCCCTTATGTTCAGTGCTTGTGCCCGGTGTTTTATGTCTGGCGTGTCTGCCAATTTATCCTGAGAGTTTTGTGTTTCATAAACACTTCTGGATCCTGCACCTGGTGTTCCTCCGACCTCTTCTTCCAAATCCTCCTGAACAGGAAGTGCACTTGTAACACAGTAATTGGCAGAATTTCTAGTGGCTCTGCGTTTGGGCCGGGACTCTCAGGCTGATTTAAAGCTCCCAGGCTACAGCCTGACGCAGAGGCTGTAACCAACCTGTGCATACGAGCGTCAGCGTGCGATTTTGCATTTTGCTGAGAGAGTTTCTGGAGCTGTCCTGCTCCATGGGAGTAAATTACGCTGGTTGAACTTTATTATTCTCATCTCTCTTGACCCGTCCCCCCGCCCCTCACCAGGCCGTGTCATTCCATGAAACACCAATCAGTGCCTCCCACTTGACCCCCCTCAGAATCTGCTGATATTTTGTACAACAACTTAAGCGTATTTAATGAGGTGATGCAAAAGTTCTCCTTCACACTATGAGTATTTTCAGAGTTTCGGGCCCAGAAAGTACAAATGGGTCAAAATTTCAGGCTTGTTAATAAGCATTATTTTTCTCAGCATTTCTGAGCCCTCTTAACTTCATAAGCACTGGTGATAGCCACATTAAATTTTCAGAGATGAAAAATATATTTTATCTCTGTTAAAAACTGCAACCAAATCCATTTTACATCCTCTCCAGGTGTCACAATCTGCCAAAATGTCTCTTTTGTCCAGTCCAATTTTTTTCTGTCATCAACTTTGAGCATCAATATCATGGTTTTGATAGCAAAATTGCACCAATTTAATATCTATGATATTGTGTAACAGAAACAAGCATTTCTACCCTAGATGTGTTGTCTATTTTCTAAAAATTCACCGGAGAAAACCTTAAGAAATTTATTTTGGGTAAACTTTCAATGGTCATATCATCATGTGGGATAGGTGGCTGGTCAAAACGAGTTATAGCATATGAGATGTCCATTTTTATCAACATTTTGATTTCAGGCTGATCTTGTAGCCACGATTCCTTCTGTGAGAAAATATTTTTTCTAATTTAGGCATATTTTGACACTAGCAAAATATAAATTTTGAAATTCTATTTAGAGAAGCAATTAAAACCATGATAATGCCGAGTGGAAAAAAAAAGTCGTTTGAGTACCTTGGATGTGTCAAAAACTTGATTTGTCTGAACCATTACATAAAACGTGAGCACCAACATTGGTTCTCCATTGCATAGTCATAAGCTACTTTGCAAGTGTTAAAATATGACCATATTTGGAAATTATTTTGACAAAGAAGGAATCATGACTGGATGACTTTCGTATCAAAATGTAGGTAAAAATGAGCCCTTTCATATGCCGTGGCATGTTTCAACCAACCACCTACCCCACACAGTCATATGACCCTTGAAAATGTACCCAAAATGCACTTTTCAAAGTTTTCTCTGGCTAATGATCAAAAAATAGATAACATCCAAGATCTGATGCTTGCATCAATTACTCTATGTCACAGAAATTAAATTGGTCCAGTTTTGCTGTTGAAACTATTAAATATCCCATGATAGTGAGGCAAAAGGTTGGTTCAAGAGAAAATGGTATAGAACAAAAAGGAGATTGTGGCTTTAGATTGTGACACCTTGAGAGAATGTAAAATTGATTTGGCTGCAGGGCTGAACTGAGCTCAAACATGTTTTTCATCCCTAAAAATTTCAGGTTTCAATATCCTGGACTATGAAGTTTTGAGGGCTGAAAAATGCTGGAAAAAATAATGTGAATTAAAAATGGCAAAATTTTGATTCACCCCGTTGTACTTTAAGGGCCTATAAATCAAAAAATAGTCCGAGTACGAAGGTGAAATTTTGCATGGCTTCATAAAATGCACTAAAGTTAGTTTAGAAAGAAAATCAGTTGATTCTGAGAGAGTTGGGAGGGAATTTCTCTGAGTTGCTTGATTTGGTATGGAATGGCCCAGGAGCTTGTGTCTCCGCTGGGGAATGGCACCATTGACAGGTCCCATTATCACACACCTGAACACCCATAATGCAGAGGTCACTTCCTTCACTTGAGGGAATCACCTCTGTACCTCTGTTTTTATCATCTTTGCAAACCTTCTGTGCTTCACAGGCCAGTGTTTCTGCACTCCAGGCCTCGGCTGCCCTGCTTCGGAGATTCAAACGCCTGTTTGTGTCCTCCTACTATCACTCTGTATTGAGAGATAAAAATGTTTTAAAACGTTAGTGATGTTTGGTTCCCCCACAGAACTGAAAATACGGCTGTAATCTGCATCTACACCTGACTGACGACACAATTCCCTGCCAGCCTCATTTCCTGAGGTCATCGCTGTAAAAGCCACCATAAATGAGTGTTAAAAAAACAAAAGTAATTGATTTTCATGATTCTGTGGCGTTGGGACTGAAATGTGGATTTTGAGTGAAGTCTGTGTTGGAGTACGCTGAGATCCTGCCTTCTACAGCCTTCCGCTCTCCATCTGAGCTGCCCTGCACTCAGGGTATCCAGATGCAGATATATTTTGACATTACTTTTACACCCATGTGTGCCGTCTGTCAGTAAACATCCGCCGGGCCCTGCGTGGATCTGACCCACTACACTAGCGAGCCAGTACCTTCATTTTCACTTTTAATGACGGTGTCAGAACCAGCCTGGAGCACAGAGACTTGTATGCGCACATACTTTACCTCAGTAATGTGAGGTGACTGATCGCTGGCTGTCGGGCTGTGCCGCCCATTTGGGACCCTTTCCTGGGATGTCCTTAGGTTACCCCCCCATCTCCTCCCGCCAAGCCTCTCACGCGAGCGTGTTCTCTCTCTGTATGCTGGCGTCTCCTAGATTACATGAAGGGCTCGGTATGCAGCTCCAGCACCTGCTCCCTGAACAGCGAGAATCCCTACGCCACTATCAAAGACCCGCCGGGCGCGGCCCCCAAGCACCCCGAGGGCAGCTACGTGGAGATGAAGTCGCCTGCCCATCATGAGCGCTCCCTCTGCGCCTCCTCCACGCCCTCCCACACTGCCACCAAGAACATCTACGACATGGGTCAGTGCAGGAACCAGTTCTGGGGGTCGTAGGGCAAGGGGCCCCATTTTAGGCCAACTGCAGAGGCCTAGGGATGGATTGCAGTTGATGCACGTCTCAAGTGCTGACTAATATATTCCTCTTTTCTCTCTCACCCGTTCTGATCATTTATTCTCGAGCTCTCTCCCTTCTCCTATCGTCCCTCATCCTCGCTCCTTCTCTCTTGTCTTCCTCTGATTCTCATTCCCTCCTTCCCTCTCTCACCCTCTCCAGAGCCCACGGTTAGTGTCCTGCAGGGCGGTGGTTGCGTGGTGCCCAGCTACCCCCCGGACCCGTACGACATGCCTCGGAACAGTCACATCCCGAGCCACTACGACCTGCTGCCTGTACACTGCAGCCCCACAAACTCCGCCCCTCCTCCCGACAGCCCGCCCAGCTCCCTGCTGTAGGGGCGAAGTCGGCTGAGGCCGCCCTGCTGCTGACATCACAGGCAGGGCACGCCCACTTCACCTTGCCTTTGGTCAGCAGCTCACTCTCACCTTCACCCAACAGTGACTGTTTCCCCTCAGATACTCGCTGTGCAGGTGTGGAGTTCTCACCGCAGCCAAGCGAAGCTCCTCTTGCATCTTTCTATCGGTCTGTTTACATTACTCTTCCAGCTCTGAGGTCCCACATCCTAATGGATCCGACACCAGCGAAATTTTCTCTCTTCCTTTGTCATGAAGACACTGCAGCTTTGGTCATGCACCAGTCAGCAATATTCTCCGGTTGATCTAAGCTGTTTGGTTCGAGGCTGTGGATTATGAAAGATCAACAATGGGGGAACATGACCAGCCAACCAGCACACTCATCTATAGACTCTGACAGACACTGCACTGACTGCGCAGTTGGGGGACCATACACTCCTGGAGTCATGCAATCGGGATCCACAAAGTGATGGCATGAATCATGCGTATATATTAATATATTATATTATATATATTAATATTTAACATATTGGGCCCTCAGTCCAGCGCTCTTTGGGATGGAGAGGAGAAATGCCTTGCAGTGGCCATTTAGTTATGTGTATCAAGAGGGACCTTGACTAAAAAATTACTCTCATAAGAGGTGAAGATGATCAACCTTTTGGATTTCAGCCCTTAAAATCTGAAGTGGACATAACCTGGCCATTCAGATGTGCCAACCGTTTGCAAAACTGATTCTACATGCTACTGTGTGGAAACTGGGGCTAATTCCTGGTCAAGGAGCCCCCTACTTTTTACAGACTCAAGACCTTAGTGAAAAAGCATGGTTAAATTGAACAAAATGGCCGTGGGTCTTAATTAGTGCAAAGCAGTGTTAAACATGACCTGAGTTGGATTTCTGATCTTACTTTTTTCAACATTTTTATCAGTTTATGTACACAGCTTAAATGCGATTGGATTTCTCTTGGGAGATATTATTTATTTGTATTTTATGTGTTCAGTAGTAGATTTTCTTAAATAAGTGATAGTCGATTTTATCAGTGAGAGGCTCAAGTGAACTAAAAAACAAGCATGGCCAAAGTATGAGCATCTTTGTAGATAACAGAAACATAAATATATTTCTCCATGTGATCAGACACTTGCATTTTCAAAGATAAAAGGGAGAATCTCTCTGAGATTCTGTGGATCACTGTATTTGCTAAGATTCTGTCCAAATGGTTGTGCGAGGTGCAGCCCACAAAAAAAAAAAAATGCAAACGCCAGGATGTAGCATCGCCGTGTACATGACAAATGGGAAGGAGTATTAAAATATTTTCCAATTCTGAGTGTTCTTTCTTTGATAAATATAGTGGGCACGTTGGAAATGTAATTATTTGGGCAACGTTCTTCAGAAATTCCATTTCACCTCCTCAGGAAGCAGTAGCATGATGACAGTCGTTATCTCACGCCGACCTCATTGGAGTCTGTGGCAAAGCGACAGTCAGTGTCTCCCTGACAACAGAGTCTAAATAACAGATGCTGTTATTTCATGCTGAATGATGCTTCCTTAAATAAAACACAAAATAATGTTGCCAGAGCTCAGGGTAGTAATTTTATTTTTTTTTTATTACAAAGACTGTTTTCTTTTTCTTGTTTATTCTTTTTTGTCCTTAAACATGTCTTTCAAAATAAAATCATACGGCACCATCTCCTGCTTCCTTCAGGTACGAAACAAATGTTAACCTGTGATCATTTCATATTTTATAAGCACCGTATAATTTGGCTGACACAGATATTCTAAATGTGAACTTGAGTGATTTGCAATGTTCATACTTTGCTGACTTTTTAATACTCTTAACAAACTTATATCTTTGTGTATTTTTTTCTTCAGTGGGTAATACTTAAAGTCACTCAACTTTGTTGCTAGGAGACGTCTTATTTTCTCTGTGCGCTGACATCTGGCTCTGAGACGGGATGCAGCAGGCAGTGAATGAAAAGGTCTGTTCTGACGCCTGACTGCATCGCAGAGGCCAGCGCAGGGATTGGTTAAGGGGAGCAGGCAGGGTTCGGTTCCGGGAGTCACCTTTGCTCATTATTAGATTATGGCCCTGTGCTTGATTCCCAGTGGGAGGGGTTTCTAAAATGTGTTGCCAAATTGCCTTTCAAACATTAAAAATTCCGAACACGTTGTGCACTTCAGGCCCAGAGGTGAGGGGGACATGCAACAGAAGGCAGATCCCGGAGTTCTGAGGTTAAAAAAAGCCTTTTACTGGAATTCAGAATTAGCTGAATTTAGTTACTGTTTACTGGAACACATTTGACAATTTTGTTGCATTTTTTAATTATTATTACAGAAAATGTCATTCTGAGGCCAAAGGGCCATAATAGAGACTAATTTGTCAGCCATTGAACCTGCCTTATGCCAGCCTTTGAGTCACTGCGTGTCTCTCGCAATAACGGATTTCTGTTGGTCATATACTACAAATTATTCATTGGTGAGTTTTTATTCCCACCAGAAACCGTCTCTTATCTGAGTGAATTTTTGGGCTGCAAGATTAAGGTTCAGGATTTTTCTTGATTTTTGTGGCAGTGCCTCTGTTAAAATACAAGTAAGTTAAATTACAAGTAAATTTTAAATATTTATTTATTTATTTATTTTAATTTTTTTTGCATCATGATCGCAGTATTGTTGTTCAGTGATTTTAAGATGTTTGTTGGTTATCGCTAACATGTTGTTTCGTGGGTGCCAGGATGTTGTTATTGGTTGGTATCTGAGGATTAACTTGGTGGCTCTAAGTGTCTTGGTGGATGGTTGCTAAAGTGTTAATTGGTGGTTGTTCATTGGTGTGTTGACAGTGGCTGTGATAGTGTTTTGCTTGTTGGTTGATGGGGTGTGTCAGGGCGATGTATGGACTCAGACCCCGACAGTAGTACAGGAAGCAGAAATGGTTTATAATGACAAAATGAGGGTCAAACAGTACGAGCCAAACACCAGAGGAGAAAAGCCAGGACAAAATCATTAAACGGAGGCAACGTCAAAAAACAGGCAAAGATCAAAGAGATCAAAGAGACAGATAATTTTTGGCAAACCAGAACACAGAATCCATAAAGTAATGGAAGTCAGAACTCAGGTTATAAACTCAGGAAAAAGGCTAGTGACTAACCTGGCAAAATCAGAGGTGACAAACTCATAACAGAGTTAATAATAACAGCAGGATTAATTGGAGGAACATGTAATTAAGGGAAACAAGACGAGGAGTTGGAAGCGGGAGATGGCTGAGAGGGGTGTAGCAACAAACAAGGAAATAGAACAATTTGGGAAACTGAACAGGGAGGGTGAGATGAGGGATTCAGGCAATAAACAGAGACACACGGAACAAGAGCTAAAGAGCAAAGACTAACTAACACAGACAGGTACAGGAAACAGAAAAGTAAAACAAATGCAAAAGTAAAAAAACAACAGTAGAACGGGAATACTGACAGGGTGTATTTGGTGGTTGCTATGGTGTTAATCGGTGGTTGCTCGAGTATCGCTGTTTGGTTCAGAGGTGGGCGACGAGGGCCGTACCTGTCCCTGCTTTTCACTCCAACTTCTGGCCCTTAATGAGTAAATTGTATTCTTTAGCCAAACCATGTGTGAAATCTGACATTTTTGCTACATTTTTTTAAATTATCATGAATGACTACCAAAGACTGCTCATGTCGTGCAGAGCGTGAATGTATGAGTGAATGAATAATGCCTCCATTGTAAAGCGCCTTTGAGTGTCCAGAAAAGCGCTATATAAAATAGATTCATTATTATTATTATTATTATGTCTCTAAGGTGTTATAACCCAGGTGCTATAAAGTGTTTGTTAAGGTGTTATAACCCGTGTGCTACAAGGTGTTTGTTAAGGTGTTATAATTCGGGTGATACAAGGTATTTGTTAAGGTGTTATAACCCGGGTGATACAAGGTGTTTGTTAAGGTGTTATAACCCGGGTGATACAAGGTCTTTGTAAAGGTGTTATAATTCGGGTGATACAAGGTCTTTGTAAAGGTGTTATAACCTGGGTGATACGAGGTCTTTGTAAAGGTGTTATAATCCGGGTGATACGAGGTCTTTGTAAAGGTGTTATAATCCGGGTGATACAAGGTCTTTGTAAAGGTGTTATAATCCGGGTGATACAAGGTGTTTGTTAAGGTGTTATAACCCGGGTGATACAAGATATTTGTTAAGGTGTTATAATCCGGGTGATACAAGGTGTTTGTTAAGGTGTTATAACCCGGGTGATACAAGGTCTTTGTAAAGGTGTTATAATCCGGGTGATACAAGGTGTTTGTTTAGGTGTTATAACCCGGGTGATACAAGGTGTTTGTTAAGGTGTTATTATGTAGCTACCGGGGTGTTTCTGGGTTACTAAGATGTTACTTCTTCCTCAGGATTTGGGATATTTTATAAGAAGTTATTACGGATAATTTAGCTCAGTTCGCTCATCATTCATCATGAAAACATTGTCGCAAATTTAATGCTGGGTGTCATTTTCAGAAGGTGTAAAAAATTATGTTACAAACCTTTCTTACAACAGAGATTATTTCTTCAGTCTCATAGCATGATTTTCCATCTCATCTGTAAGGTTTTTTTAAATTATTATTTATTTATTATTGATTATTTTTTAGATTCTGAGAATAACAGAATTTTTTTTTTTTTTTTGCCATCATGAAAGAACTTGCAGCTGATATCTCAATTTGGCAGAAATTTGACTTGGGCATTTATGCAATCAGGCTAACGATTTACAATTTTTTATTAATTCCACTGGGACAAGAAGGTAGCTGCTGGAGAGCAGAGGGCAATATGACATCAGCAGAGTCTGCACAGCTATTTGCTTTTCAAAAGTGGATCATCTGATCTGTTATAATAGCAGTTAACGTGGTCTCCAGCTTGACTTAAACAAATGCTAATTATAAGAAAAAGAAAAAAGATGATACTCAAAATTTGTTTACATTGTGGAAGATGGCATATATTGAACTTCTTGATGTATAAAATGTGAAGGTGCCGTAAACTTATGATATTGTGAGAGTACGAGCAGCCAAGAAATTTTTACTTAAATTCACTGCTCCAGAGGCCGTCACCCAGGTCCGAAAAACACCACAAACACCTACATCCAACATTTGCTGGATATTCTTAGATCAGTGAATTATATCTTTAGCGTTTGTTGGAATCAGTTTTCCCCAGGTTCGAAATGTTGAATTTAAGTTTGTTGGAGTTCTGGTTAGTCTGCTCAGTTGTGTACTAACTTTTTGACAAACTTCAGCAAACTCTCGTAGTTTTCATACCAAAGACTCTGGTTTGCATGCTAAACATGGACATTTAGCACGTGGCAAAAAGGCTGAACTCTGCAGCGAAGCGAACGCTCAGTGGGTGCATTTCCACCCACTTGCTTTTAATCACATCTTAAATTTGAGCATAACTGCATGACGTTGCTACGTTAAATTTATCTGTGAGAGAGCAATGGGTCACTAGCAAAAATTATAACATTACTGTGAGCAACTCTGTAACAATTTTGAACATTTAACCTTATGCTAAGGCAAATTAAACAGTTTATTAAATCACTGAAATATGTCAGAGCGAACACATTTGAGATTTGAAGTAAGATTGAGATTTTGAGGAGCATAATGAAAATTGGCCAAATCCCTCGTACAGTATCCAACAAAGTAGCACAGTGGCTAACATTACTGCGCTGTCCACCTCTGACACCCCTGGTATTTTCACAGCTTAAAATACAGTAATACTTTTTGACGTGGGTGGGCCTAATAAAGATGACTAGTCACTGCTATCTTGATAAACAAAATAATTTTTTGTCAAAGGTTAAGGAAACAATAGAGAACATGCAAACACAATGTAATAGGTTCCTAAACACCTCTCCATCAGGCAGTGAAGAATGTGTTACCATATGGCAGGAATTGTGATGGTCCTGCCCTGCAGGCCCTCCCCCCTCCTGCTGTATGCACCTCCACCTCAACGAGCCACACCTGTTGCTCGTTGAGGTGGAGCTGCTGTTCAGAGTATATGAGGGCTGCACTGCCAGTTTGACAGTGCAGCTGCATTCTGTGGTTATACTCTTTGTTTCTAATGGAGGCCTGTTTGTAGCCGCTGCTCTCCTCTCTTTTTGTTTTGAATTAAATCTTTATTTATATTTTTACTCAGCCTGCGCATTTGGGTCCCTTCTGTTTGGTTTGGGTACATGGTCCCAGTGCCCGCCGGCTTATTGCCCTCTGCCGGCCGGATCAAACCATGTGACAGGAATGATTTTTAAGGAACTTTAAGTTCCAAGTTGTCCACATGTGAAGGAAGGCCTCAACATCAAACTGTGGAGAAAATTAAAGTCTATTTATAGCATTTGCATCAATGCTAAAAAAATGTACACTGTCTTAGGAAGTGGTAGAGTATGGGGTCATTAGGGGCCAAGCACCGAAGCTGTATAGGTACCTACTGAAATTGTATGGCAATTGTAGGGCAAATTCTTCACCAATGTTCAAAAATCCTCATTATATCTTTAATAGAGATTCAGGTCTCCTGTTGCTGTTCAGGCCTCAGACAGCTGCTCCAGACTTGACAACACTGCTGCTGCACAAGAGAGATGGAAATCTACATGTTCACATGCAAATTATTTGCGCAAATTCTGAAATATTTTAAGGATCTGTTCCTAAGAGGAGAATCAACTTGACTGCTTGGTGCCTCACACACCGCTCGCTGCCTTAAGTTTGGATGAAATGTTATCCTACTGCCAGGGAATAGGTCCTGCCTACGCATCAAAAAGTCCATTAATTTTTCTTAGAAATAAATGCAGAAATAGTACAGCATCCCAAACAAAACAGATAATAATGTGCCGGAAATTAGTCTCCATTGAAAAAAAGAGGTGTAATAGTTAGGCCTCAGTAACAGATTTACAAAATGCCATTTACAAGATGTTAATCATCAAATGAATAATAGCAGCCTGTAATTGCAGATAAAAATTTTCCCGTTTGAAAATGGTAGTGGCCTTGCCACGTGAACATGGCAGATGGAGGAGGGCAGTATCTCCATTGGTTTACTTAAGGTGCTTTTTAATGTATATTTCTAGTGTTCAGATCAGGGCCAGGTCTTGGAGCCGGCAGGAGAGGGCATGCTGACCCAAGCGTGTGCTCTGCCAACTCAAATCGGCAGCTGTATTCTATGCTTTTTCAGTGTTTATGTGTTCAGTATGGATCCTGATGCTAAACAGCTCGAATTGAGTGTCTTTGTTGAAGAATGCCAACTCGGTTACCAGCCAAAAGCCCCTGGAGAATGAATTCCAAAATATAAATTGTGAAAAGAAAATGTTTGTGGTACATGAGTGTACAGCAGCACCACTATTTTAATTAAATTGAAGAGTAAAGAGGTCTATTGTAGCCTGCTCTACTCCGATCGTCTATGACACAGGTAAACACATCAATGACCTTAGAGGCAAATACTGTCGGTGCTTTTTCTGGGCGCACCTATAGGATGTGTAATTGTACGACCGTTTCCCCTTCTCTTCATGTAACATTTCAGTCCTACAGAGTGAAGGCTGTCTCAGCAGGTTGGGCCCTTCGTCTGTGCAGAACACACACAGCTAATCAGCCAGTCACCACCACATAAATGGCGAGGTAAGCTGATAAAACGGCCAGCTGATAATGGCCATTCTCTCTCTATCTCTCACATAATCTTTGGTCGGAAATCGAGGTCAGTTTTGTCATCTGAGTATCATTGCTTATGAACACAGCACTGCCCAGACCAGCGTGTGTAACACACACCCCCGGCGAACACCACAGCAAGTCCTTCCCAAAATATGCCTCTAGCAAACGCTGAAATCTCATCGGACCGACAATAGGAGCATGAAACGAGCTCACTGACACAGAACGTACCGAGAGTAAGATGTGTTATGGGCTAAATAAGCTTGCCCTGTCAAACAAAAATAAATTGTCAGCTGAACATACTGCCTAAAAGACTATAACGTAACATGTGATGTTTAAATATACCACCATAGTGCCAAATATTGCTGATGGTCGGCTATACGGGCGACCCAAGTGTTTTGTAAGTTGATATTGCAGCATAAAAACCGTGTGCCGCAAAGACTTGTACATTCAGCTCAAAATGTGGGAAGGATCCGCCGAAATTTATCCTTGGATCGCGGGATTCAGAATGCTGACCATCACCCCAGGGAACTTTCACGAAACCACATGATGATTCACATCTGGAGTTAAACTTAAATATTCCCACAAAACACCGCAGTCGGTTCCATGGTGTAATGGTTAGCACTCTGGACTCTGAATCCAGCGATCCGAGTTCAAATCTCGGTGGAACCTATCTTTTGGTCGTTCTGCGGAAATGCAATTCTTCGTAGTATGCCGAGTACTCCTTAGAAATACTTCGAGTACTCCTGAGAAAAATGTAGCCAAAATATACGATACCGGATTTGAAAGATTTTTAAAACAGTTTGTTTCTACCGTCCTCCAGCAGAGGTCACCATTGGGCAATGGTGGGTGGCTCTTCCCATGTGAATTTCCCGCCACCGCTGAAGAATGCAGTTAACATACTTAGGTTACCATTAAGAGAATCACGGATTGTTATGAGAATGTAAATCAGAATTAATAGAATTGCTTTGACGACTCAAATTTGCCATACTGTCAGGCAGCTGGACTGGGCAGTCGCTACGAAAAATGTTTGCAGCAACACCTTTCACAACACCATGCTCTGCAGCTGCATTCAGACGTTTCACCTTATTTCTTTTAAGAAGCATACGATGATGTATTTTTTTTAAAAGAAACATTACGTAAAATAAACAGACAAAAATTATTCGTCCCAAGTGTTCACGCTACTGTTTACCCACAGTGCAATGAGATATGCTTACCAAGGGTGTACAAAAGGAAATCTGAGACAGACTGGAGAATAATACGATTATCCTAAGACTAAGGCTTCTGGTATATTTTACCCCAAACCTATCAGAGAAAATATTGCTGCGTTAAAAACAAAAATACTGAATCTACCCCATGCTCAGTGGTGTTTCTCTCTAAGGTGTAATTTAAACAACTTTGATAATCTATCAGTACGAAAGTAAGTGGATTCGGACAAAGGAGGAGTCTCCTGAGTGCAAAATGGGCGTGTGAATGGAAAAATGCCTGAAGTCGGTTTTCAGTTCGGTATTGTTTTCTAATTGCCTTAAATCATAGGTTTACACCTCTGAATGCACTTTTAATGGTGTAAATTACCTTTTTCACATGAAGTATGCTCCAAATACGATGCATTTCGCTATTATTATTATTAGTATTATTATTATTAGCCGTTGCTGTAGTCGTGGTAGTCGCAGTAGTAATAGTTGTCTACTTCTAATACTACTTCTATTCCAGCCATTGTTCTTGAATTATCTTCAGGAAATATCGGAAAAAGTTGCTAAGAATGTTGTTTGGAACTTCGGACGACCATTAATTTTGTTCGTTGTTGAGCGTGTTTTTAAATCAACTTTGTGACCACAAGGGGGCAAAATTACCCTTTTTATTCTCCCAACCCGCGTAAGTGTGGTATTTCTGAAGAGCCAGTGGTGCTCTTGTAGCTTATTTTAAGGCGCTATTATGCACAAAATACTTTTAAAACTAATTATCGTAGGAATCTCACATTCATTGCTTTTTTACTTTGTAGCTTTTTACAGACGATCATTTGGACACATTCCAGCGATCCTTCTCGTTCTTACTAAAAAGAGGCGATGGCAAACATCAAGACCAATTTCAAAACATCTGTTTTTCAGAGCAAGGAAATGCGGTAGCCTATAGCGTATAACCGTTTTCATTCTGACAGAGAACCTGCCCGGACAAAGGCTAACAAGGTCACTCAATGTTACAAAATGAAACCACGTGACTACTATCGTTCTCCAAAACACGCGCTGCCACTGCTCGTAATTTGAGAAAAATAATTACAGTCACCGCTGCACTTAAGTTGCTTTCTTAATTCTTATTGAACGCTATAAATTACATTGTGATTTGTTGTTTCATTCATTTGCCTGGAGTGCTTGCGTTTCTGTTCCAACCAATAATCTTATAGTTTCCAGACAGATGTTTCAAAGTCAATTATTTAGGTCAGTTTTTGGCTGGGAGTAGGTTAGTCTATAAGGACGGTTGTAATTCGACAAATAATATAAAGCGAAAGTTGGGGGAAATTGTTAAAACAGGTAGGGTCTTGATTTTATGTTACAATAACCCCTTGATAAGTGTTTAGATTTGCGAAAGAAGGAAAATGAACATTTTTATTCGAATGTATGGTCTAAACTATGATATTATGTGTCCCTTTAACACTGTTCGATGCGTTTTCTGACAATTGACTGTGAACCCTGTGCCTTCAACTGTATTTGCCTTCTGGTTACTGTTTTATTTAGATATTTGGACACGGGACAACTGGTCAAAATGAATTATGGTCGGGTGAGATGCCACTAAATATGTAATGTAAACATCATATTTCAAAAAGCGCTTAGTATGATGAAGTATACCTGATGGCTGGGCCATTTCTCTGCTCCAGTCAGCGGTTTCGCGTAAAATTAGGAACAGCACCGGAGTAAAGCCCCCCTTTCAAAACCGTGACAGCAGGGCCGCTCAGCTCCCGTCACAAGACACGGTGCGTCTAGGATTTCCATCACAACCAAAATGGCGTCGTAATGAGACGGTCGGGCACCACGATGAACGGGGCGCGTCACATGTAACGTTACCACTGAACTGAACAGCTGACGTTACCGGCTTTATTTTCACAGAAGACCATAATAATGCAGCGGCGCTCGGACCGGAGTGCAGCGGCGCCGCGGAAGGACTGATTGCGTGTCGTAAGTAGGTCGCGTGTGAAGGATGCTGCCTGTTGTTTGCTCTGTCTGGCTGGTTTATAAGCTCAGGTTAGCCAGCGTTAGCTGCTGTTTTGATGGGCAACCAATTGGATTCGCCGTTAAAGCATCGAGCGGGTTGACTTACATATTTCGTTCAGTCAATAAATGTACTGCTTTCTGAATTAAATTGTATCCTATTCTCATTTCACTTGTATTTTACTTTTGATGTCACTGGCTCGTTATCTTCGGTTTCCCTCTGAATGGACTGTTGGGCTTGAAATGCGCGTTCGTGGGTCGGGAGCGCGGGGCTCATGTGCGGCGGTCAAACAGCCATCAATCAAGCCGACCCGCCACAATTCTGTAAAAAGAGTCAACATTATAAGGTCATCGCAATAATCTTGGATGATTTGGTTTTATTATCAAGCGCAGTTAACTACGCTATTCTGGTTAAACGTACTTGCTGACTTACTACTGCCCACGATGTTCACTTGACGCTCCTTGTTAGCTTGCTTGTTGGTTGTATTTCAGCCAACAAATTCATTCGTAATAATAATAATAACTTCAATATCTGAGTACTGAGTCCTCATGTGGTAACACTGGCGTTAGTATCGACAAATCCTCTCTACAAAACACCCCCTGCAGGTGACGTTTTATCAAGTCAAGCTCGTCCGCTGCATCATCTTCACATTTGAAGGGTTCAGTGCAGTAACTCGATAAATATAAATCTCTTGTCTGACGCTGTTACTCAGAATATACTTTCACCATGTACCAGTGTTGTGTTACTTGTTGTTGCATAATAAGGTAAAGCATTATTCGAACCATCCAAATCTTGATTTCTGAAAAATTGACACAAAAAACGTTATTGCACTGAACCCTTCATTTTACAAACTTTGATTGGAGGAGTTTAATGCGAGGTTAAGAAGGCCAATGAAAGCTTTGTTGGAAACATTGCGATGTTGTTGGGCTATTTTCACATTCTTAATTCCATTATTGACTGGTCCTCCTGAACTTCCTTAAAAACGTAAACAGGGGAATCGTTGGCCGATTGTGCTTTTCTGGTTTCATGTTGACCCTGTAAGTTTTGCGAAGACGCGACGCTCGTCTTGATCGGATTCCCGCCTCCTGACCCCCGCGCGACTCCGTCTCGCTCCTCCTCAGCGCTGATTTTAGTGTCGCGCGGGCGAGTCGGGGGCCCTGCTGAGTTATGAGTGACGTCAAGTCATTTCGCGAACTCCATCGGTTGCCGGGAATTCGCAATTATTTCAACATTGTTCAAGGCAGCCGTTCAGCTGTATTTGGCCACGAGGGGTACTGCATGCTAATGGTGAATCAAATTGTTATAGAATAATGCTGTTGAGATGCGCTGAATAATGCAGTTGCAACATAAAAACTAATAGATAAGTGATTTGTCCTGTATATAAGAACGGGGGGTGGGCGGTGGGCGGTGTTCAGTGGCACCATCTCTGATGTTTCCTCTGTTCCTCCTGCGCATCAGACCTGATACAGAATGATTCATGTGAGGTTAGAGTGTGGACTGTCAGTTACAGTTTGAATACATCAATGTTCATTTCTGTTGTTCTTTGTTTTAATTGCAAAACCTCAGTCCTTTATTGGACTGATGGTAAAATGGGCACAGTAATGTAATCTTGGCCGTTGTCAAATACAGTACTTTTTCACACATTCTTTGCGTTTAATGATTGCTTTAAGTCTGCTACTCAGACATCAGTGGCTGCTAGGTATCATCTATGATTATTCTGAGCCAGATCTCTTCTATCATTTAGGGGGTTTCTAGGTTTGATCAGGCCTTCCTCGTCCGAACAGAATGATTTTCTGTCGGTTTTAGATCGGGCGGTCCAATTAGCCTGGGAAGATTATTCCCCAGGAAAACCCCACCAGTGGATACTGAAACAGGGAAGCCTTTTGAAATATTCTGCTCTTGTGCTGAAACATTAATCAGCCCTCGTGTTGCAAGCTGTTGGAGAGCCGTGATTCCATAATGGAGGGTTGCATGCTGAGGCAGGGGCTCATCTCGTAACAGGGCTTGTGGGATTGCACCACTGAGAGGGATGTTATTTGTGTCTGAGATGCATCGCTGGGGTTTCTGTCTTTTCCTCAGTTGGGAGATGTTTTGCGAGAGGCGCAGTTTGCCTCCCTGAATTTGCTCAGACTCTATGACGTCCGTCGCTGCTGCTCCAGCAGACTCGGTCGATAGCCTGCTGAAAGACTAGGAAACGGGGGGCAAAGGTAATTTTTTTGTACACTGTCCATGTGTTTAGCGAATGTTCAGGTTTTACCACCCGGCACCCACTCTATTGATTACCATTGTTTTTTTTTGTTTTTTTGGCAGGTGAATGAATCATATCTACCACCCACTTGCATATATTTTACCAGCAATGTACTCTGCCCTACAAATCTTAAGTGCAGTAACTACATATTGGGTAAAGTGTGAGTTACACCGTTTTGGGCCTGAGAGTATATGGAGGTCAGGATTTATTCGGACCAAAGTTATACCTTGGTGAATCGGTTAACCATAATCTACCATAGATGTGCTAACTATTCATTTGTTGGGACAGCAAATTAACTCCAAGGCCAGTTTTTACTGTTGAAATCATTGCGCAGTTACTGCACTTAGCCTTTGTAGGGCAGAACTGGGGGCTGAAGCTGATTTTGAGCTTGGAAAGGCTGATTGCTTTGTGCTGTCTGAAGCTGCCTCTCCGCTCTGGGCCGTAATCGGACATTGCAGGGGAAGTGCGGTCCGTGTGTGGGCCAAAACAGCCTTTGACGGCAGTGAAAACACATGAAAGTGTTCGTATGTCTCCTGACCTCCCCTCGTGTAAGAGACCACGCTGTGGCAAACTGGACTGCACTCCTCAGGCAGAGGTCAGAGGTCAGGAGGGGCTAGTGTGGTTAATGCGAGGCAGGTGTGGGCTGTTTTTGCCACAACTTCAACCTTATTTACTCTGTTTACTACCTTTCACTGAACGTATGGGAGTGCTTGACCCTGCTCCCAGTCCCTTTGCATGCTGGGTAATTCCACATGAGAGTTGCTAAAACAGCCTCCATTTGCTAAAACAGCCAAAATTAAAATGTATTTTATGTTAGAAATATATAGGTTTTTATGTAGATGACTCAGTACCAAATCAGACACAGAAAACTGTTTTGAAATATTTTGACGGGCTTCTCAAAATTTAGATTTGAATTTTGTAATATTTTTATTTCTAGCTCCAGGACAAGGATCAAATCTTATCTTTCCAAAGCTAACAACTCCTAAAAAATATTTAGCTATTTCCTGGTATTTCCTCAATTTCCATGCATTGGTAGCCAAAGTATTTGAGACTGTCAGTCATTACATTAATATCATGTATCGCTTTCCTTTTGCCCAGACTTGTTGATCAAAATTTTGGTTCAACAGGAGGTCGGCAACACAAACATTTATGGTGCCAATCTTCAATTGCTTTGTTGTTTTGAGTATAATAAATTTAGTAGATTATCAGAAAATGTGATTCTGTTACCATTTTGTAATTCCGTTACCGGTGTCTCTTTCTCATAAATGGCATCCTACCAAATATCTGCAAACATAATGGCCAAAGTAAACCTCCCAGGGCCTGATCAACATCCTCGGCCACCAAATTAAACTTAAACCTACTGCCCATTGTTGCCAGATTTCAGAGAAATGCCTGTCAAATTTAAGGCAAAGATAATGACATTTTCTCTGCCGTAATTTCGTTACCATTACTTTTATCTTAGTATAGCCTTCTATAAAATTGTTTACCCCAAACTTTGTCTTACACAGCTCAGTAGACATGCCAGTGGAACAGATGAAAACACAGGCAAGTAGCTACTGCATTAGAGTAATAGATGGCAGGTAAAAATGACATGAAAATGACTCTTGATCGTAATTCCGTTACAGTAGAATTGCCCTGCTGTACCCCACAGAGCTCATGCAGGCTCTTCAAAGGCGAACCCAAGTGCACATGACACAGCCGTTGGCTGGCTGATGAAGAAGGTGCAGCGCTGGCTCTATACATCAAGGAGCCAATCAGGAAAAATATTTCCAAATCCTATGAAGGCTCTTGTAAATCAGTCCTGAAGTACATAATTCTTTTGGCAAATGCAAAGGAAGAAATTATTGCTGACATTAATAGCTCTTCCGTTTGTTAATTGGGCTAAGGTAGGACGGGATTTGTCTTGTTCAAAATGGTTCCATAGCATTGAACATCCCAATGCTCTCAGAAAATGGCATTTTAATTTTAATTTTATGGATACATTCCGAGCATGCCATTAAAATGAGCTATTTTGAGCACGCCCGTCGTTCCAGATGCATTTTATATCAAGATAATGTTGCAGGATGTTACAGCGGGATGAGTAAGCATGAATACCATGCGACTAAGAGAGCCTGAGGTGATTTCTCTGTTCGTTGCAGAATAAGGGCGGAGTGGGCATATAACGGCTTTAGAGAATTGGGACACTCGTAAATAAAAGCAGACTTTGTGAAACATTTAAGTCATTGTTACACTTCTCTGGGGAGACTAATCTGGTTTACATGCTGATAGACAATACAAAGGGCTTCAAACATCAATTAAACTGGTAATGAGTGTGTGGAGTTGGGTTGATATTCTGAGCCGCACTCAGTGAGGTGTGTGTTTTGAGCCGCACTCAGTGAGGTGTGTGTTTTGTGCTGCACTCAGTGAGGTGTGTGTTTTGAGCCGCACTCAGTGAGGTGTGTGATTTGTGCTGCACTCAGTGAGGTATGCGTTTTCTGCGGCACTCAGTGAGGTGTGTGTTTTGAGCCGCACTCAGTGAGGTGTGTGTTTTGAGCCGCACTCAGTGAGGTGTGTGATTTGTGCTGCCCTCAGTGAGGTGTGTGTTTTGTGCGGCACTCAGTGAGGTGTGTGTTTTGTGCTGCACTCAGTGAGGTGTGTGTTTTGTGCTGCACTCAGTGAGGTGTGTGTTTTGTGCTGCACTCAGTGAGGTGTGTGTTTTGTGCTGCCCTCAGTGAGGGGTGTGTTTTGTGCTGCACTCAGTGAGGTGTGTGTTTTGTGCTGCCCTCAGTGAGGGGTGTGTTTTGTGCTGCCCTCAGTGAGGTGTGTGTTTTGTGCGGTGCTCAGTGAGGTGTGTGTTTTGTGCTGCCCTCAGTGAGTTGTGTGTTTTGTGCTTCCCTCAGTGAGGTGTGTGTTTTGTGCTGCACTCAGTGAGGTGTGTGTTTTGTGCTGCACTCAGTGAGGTGTGTGTTTTGTGCGGCACTCAGTGAGGTGTGTGTTTTGTGCGGCACTCAGTGAGGTGTGTGTTTTGTGCTGCACTCAGTGAGGTGTGTCTTTTGTGCGGCACTCGGTGAGGTGTGAGGTGTGTGTTTTGTGCTGCCCTCGGTGAGGTGTGTGTTTTTTGCTTCCCTCAGTGAGGTGTGTGTTTTGTGCTGCACTCAGTGAGGTGTGTGTTTTGTGCGGCACTCAGTGAGGTGTGAGGTGTGTGTTTTGTGCTGCCCTCGGTGAGGTGTGTGTTTTGTGCGGCACTCAGTGAGGTGTGTGTTTTGTGCTGCACTCAGTGAGGTGTGTGTTTTGTGCTGCACTCAGTGAGGTGTGTGTTTTGTGCTGCCCTCAGTGAGGGGTGTGTTTTGTGCGGCACTCAGTGAGGTGTGTGTTTTGTGCTGCACTCAGTGAGGTGTGTGTTTTGTGCTGCACTCAGTGAGGTGTGTGTTTTGTGCGGCGCTCAGTGAGGTGTGTGTTTTGTGCGGCACTCAGTGAGGTGTGTGTTTTGTGCTGCACTCAGTGAGGTGTGTGTTTTGTGCTGCCCTCAGTGAGGGGTGTGTTTTGTGCTGCCCTCAGTGAGGGGTGTGTTTTGTGCTGCACTCAGTGAGGTTTGTGTTTTGTGCGGCGCTCAGTGAGGTGTGTGTTTTGTGCTGCCCTCAGTGAGGGGTGTGTTTTGTGCTGCACTCAGTGAGGTTTGTGTTTTGTGCGGCGCTCAGTGAGGTGTGTGTTTTGTGCGGCGCTCAGTGAGGTGTGTGTTTTGTGCTGCACTCAGTGAGGTGTGTGTTTTGTGCTGCACTCAGTGAGGTGTGTGTTTTGTGCTGCTTTGCTCTGCCAGTGTTTTTTATGCCTCATTACTTAAAAAATGATTAAAAGTGTTCTGAGGTGGTTTGCTGATGATTCAATATACCTCTGACATTATTGATTTATTTTCATGAAAATGAATAAAAATTAAAATACTGAGCGTGAAGGGAAATCCCAGTTTGCGGTCCTTTAACCCTTTAAGTCCCTCGCCTGATCTGGTGTGACCTCCTGAGATGTGTGTGCCGCTCGGGGGATGTGAGGAGGTGCTGGTGTTCTGAATGCATCTTAGCTGTTTGTGTTTTTAGGAGGCCACTTTTGATTGGATAATTGCCTTCACGCCCTGGGATAGCATTGTTAATGAGTTTGTCTAATTAAACGCAGGCCTGAATGTGGTCTTTCTTTCCTCATAACGCAGGACTTCAGCAGGCACAGGGGTTCGGAGATTCACACACAGAGGGGTGAGACGTCCCTGCAGGCACAGAATGACTGCCTGAGATTTTCAGAACTGCACCCAGCCGGTCCTGAGTAATAATTGCGGCCCTCCAGGCTCTAGAAATTGGCTCATCTCTTGGATTCTTCCCCCGACTGTCTCAATCTCTCGCTCCCTACTTCTCTCTGCGTCCGTCTCTATGTTTACATTGTTTCCCCCCATAGATCCTCCCACCTCTCTCTTTAACCGGATGCTCGATCACCAGCTGCATTTAATCACGCCGATAAGGGCCCCCGTTGCCAGTGCAGTGTGTGGGGATTAGCTGTCAGTTTTCTTTTCTGAAAGAGAGATTGTAATCGTGAGCTTTCTCCGCGGCTGAAAATGCGCTTCCCCGCGTGGGAGGAACACTTGGGTCTTTAACCAATCCTAATTGCCTCCTCTGCGATCTTCAAACTTTTTGATTTAATTAACGTACCAGGATTGGGGAGGAGGGCCGAGTGCGATCAGAGACCTCAGCCGTGATTAAATTTTCAGTTTGTTTTTATATCCTTCGCTTCGTAAGAAGGTTCGACTGTGTGGAAAACTGGGTGTTTATGAAGTCGGAGCCATCAGCTGCGTTTGGCTCTGATGGGTAATTAAAAGCGTAAAGGTGACGATGAGAAGATGGAGGGGGATCGATGAGTAAATCGACGCAGCTGTCGCTCAACGAAAGCTCCATGCCAGCGGGGTGACTGTAGTATCCAAAGAGCAGGAGGCTTGGCCTGGTAACTCGTGTCTCCTGTCCTCTGGGGCCGGGCCCCCTGGTGAGGCTGTGGCACTGCTGGTGATTCATGCTCCTCAGTTACAGCTGTGGGGCCGGGATGGGCCCCTCCCAGCAGGGCCGCCAGCCTCACAGGGTGGCGCTCTCTTGAGTCTCTTCCTGTTTCAGAGCTGGTGGGAGAGGGGGCGGGGCCATGAGTCAAGGGCATTGTGTGTCAAAATGGATTTACCCCCCTCATTCCCTCTGCTGTTCCCCTCACTCCTCAGTTTCGGTTTACCGCAGAGCAAATCGCTTGGATGTCTGTGGCCTGGCAGTCAAGCAGCGGATTGGCTGTGTTAGCATAGGGAAAAGGGCGTGGTCGTGCCTTGTGGAATGTGCAGCATCAGGCAGAGCGGTGTGAGAGCGCATTCCCCCAAAGGCGGCAGTGATGGTGGCAGTCTGGGCCCAGAAGGCCGTGGTGCTCGGAGAAACCTTATAAGAAGCATCGCCTGCTTCTTTTGGGTCTCCTGGGCGAGATGAAGTTAGCAGATGTTGAGGAGATTATCTTCAGTGATAAACTCGATGCCGTCTGCCTAGCAGTCACCCCCACGCCCGCCCGCAACTTTTACAGTAATAAAGCTTATGGGTTTCTGAGAATTTAACCTCCGGCAAGGTCTTGGAGGCAGAAAAGCTTTGCTTTCATTTTTTTTATGGCCGTTTTGAAAGCCATTGATTCATGCGCCCATTATTGTACAGCTTAATGTGACTTATTATTCAGCAGTTAACCATTATGTTGCGATGCTAAGGACCTGCGCTGGAATAAGCCAGATAGGGTCTGCAGTTACTGCAGATTTGGGCTTTGATGTTCCAGACCTGGTGGGTCTATAAGGGCCATATCGCTCCAGGAGGGACACGACTTGGTGCCGTAACATTATTAATGACTGTAGAGGTTTAGGGGTTTGTGCCACAGAAAGAAATGAGCATCGTGCGTTCTGCAAGTCCCAGTGTTTTCATCGTCTGCTTGTTCCTGCTCAGTCCAAGGACGCTGAAGAAGAGAAGCAGTTCATTCCAAGGGTGGAGTGAACGGAGTGTCGCACGCGGTGCGACAGAATAGAGCTCGATCGCTGCACTCCCCCTGTTTGACATGTTTATCCCTTTGACTCTGCGCCATCATTCTTTCTCTCTCTGAAGCCAGTGAAATCACTAACTCAAGCTAAACTAGGCTCAGGGATGGCAGAGTCTCACTGGGTTTAGATGTCTGAGAGTATTTTGGTCCACGTTGACGCTCGAAGAATGTTGAAGGAGCCCAGACATTATGACATTTCAGTGCACAATTTAGAATTCTGTTACCTCAGTATTGACTCTCCAGATTGTGCCTGCTGGAGTTTTTTGGTGGAATGAAAACCTGCCGCCTCTTGGCCCTCCAGCGCACCTGTTTGACACCCGTGCCTTAGATGATGAGGTATAAACTGAGATGAGGATGAAGTTGAGGACCCTTCCCTCTTCCCCTTAAATCAGCTGAAGTAGAGTAATTAATTTGTCAAATAAATCTATTCCTTTGGATAACCGAATTCAGGCAAAATGACTAATTCAAATACTCAGGTAGTCGTGAACAGAATAAAAAGTAGTAGCAGATGCGCCTCTGTTTACTCATTGTTTACTAATGATGCTGTTCAGTCAGACCGGCTTCAGCAGCTCAGAATCCCCTGAGTGCCGAGGATTGGCTGGGATGAGCTGCTGAGGCCTTTGAAAGAGGCACTTCTCATACACATTCCAATGCGCCTGTTTCTCCAACACTGTCTCTGTCAATGCGGGTGAAACATGCAGTGTGAAATGGCAGGATTATTCATCATTAGGAGCATAATAACTGGTTTCACAACTCTTTTTCCGCAGGGTATCCCTACTATTTGGTGATGAACTGGATTTTCCTGTATGCGCTGTGTTCCTTCTAGGGAACAGTGTGATGATCCTGCAGAGTTGTGTCATATTGAACTGTTAACTTTTATTGTAATCACTCGCACAAGTGCGTATTGTTCATCTGACAACGTTTCATAATGTAAGTGTCTGTGGAAGTGGGTGGCAGATTGATGGCTGTAGGTAATTTAAACACAGTTTTCATCCTGTGTTTTCATGCTTATTTTCTAAATGCTGAAGTGTCATTAGGAGTATTTCAGTGTTTGATCTGCAGATCTTTGGGTATTTTCAGAACTACTTTCACGTTAATTTCTTGTAATTGTAAAATGATTAATGGTTAAAACTTCATGTACTTTGGAGTCTTCCTGAATAATTTGATGTTTGCAGCCTCCTGCACACTGGGAGCATTTATTTTATGGCAGGTGGGCCCAAATGTGCATTAGATATGAAAGTGTAAATTTCACTTGCTCCTTGCATTATTTTTCTCCGTTCAAAATGGAAACTTGTAAGTCAACTGACTTCAGCGTTTCAGGAAAGCGATTGCAGTGCTGCTTGCGAGGCTGCTTGGGTTTGAGCTGCTCGCTATGTACCAGAAATTGTGTGTGAGATTGATTCTTTAGCCTAAGGTGTGTGTTGCTTGGTCGTTCGGCCCATTTTATTTGAATTTTTTTACCTCCACAAGTCATGACTCCATTCTGCTCTCTGGGCATTTCAACTATTTGTATAACGCAAAGCTAAATAAGGGGGGGGGGTCGAGCCTCACAGCAGCTTGTGTACGTCCTGTTTGAACAGGTTCTGCTCCCGGGAGGCTACATGTGTTGATTGCTTTGCGGTTTCGTGTAAAAGTCGGTGGCTCATTCGGTCTGCTTTCTAGTTTTACCTCTCAGTGGCTCTTCTCCGCTGTTTATTTCCATTTGGCCGAATTCCCTTGAATCCTGCTGTCTGTGTGTCCTTTATGATGGGGGCAGTCAGGCCAGATTAATGGGCTGCACTCTGCCTTGGCTGATTCTCTAATGGCGTAAATGGAAGTGCCCAGTACTTTCCCTTTACTGAAGTGCTCTTTCGCGAGGGGAGAGGGCAGGTGTTAGTTTTTATGGGTTTTTTCCATGGCATAAAATATCAGTTAGGTGTGATTTGGGAATCCACAGACCTCTGCTAGTACGTTTAAAAACTAGTCAGCCTTAAATGAAAAGGAACAAGCAGTGTTGGGATATGACTTGTGGTTTAATCAGGAGATTACAGTTGTTGTTTGACTCCTAAAGCAGGGTAATCCTATCGGGAGGGTAAGGCTTGACCATGTTCCTTCTCTTTATCCAGCTTTGTATGGCGAAGGGACTGTCTGCCCACTGTGGCCTTCCTGGCACTTGCACTGTACTGCTGGCGAGTTTGACGCTAGAGGCCGGATAAGCGCGAAGGTAGCCAGCAGTTCACAGCTAATGCTGCCTCAGTGTGAGCTGAGTTACAGCGGCCTGGTGTCCCCTCTGCTCCCTGTGTTCCCTGGTGTGTCGATGTTGTATTTTATTCCTGCTCGTTAGCCTGGAGAGTGAGAATGAGTCCCCCATTTTCAGTTCTAGTGTCTCTAGTGCCGTTTTAACCGTACAGGAAGCACCTGCCTCAGTCAGACACAGGATTTTGGACGACAGAAGCAAACTCGATGCACAGCCAGCATTCTACCTTTATCGGCGCTCGTGTCAGCTGTATGGATATTGCTGATGTTTCTGGAAGATGAAAATACACTTTCCCTCTCCACCATGTTCCCTCTCCACCCCTCTCCCCCCTGAGTGCGCTGCTGGTGCGTGACTCTTACTGGAGGAGGGAGAACCACTGAATGCCTGCCCTTCTTCAGATGACCAGAAACAGATGCTGGACCAGATGGGCTTCGTTCCCCCTCCCTTCTGCTTTGCTCGGTACTGCTCAGTCCAGCCTCAGCTCGGCCCAGCATGGGTCAGCTCATTCCCTGCACATGATACTGAGTTTGTTGTGGTCCGGGCTCAACAGGGAAGGTTTGTTTGTGCATGACTGCATTAGGCAGCATGTGAGAGTTTGGACCTTTGGAGTTGCTGCAGAGTCTCGGCTCTGTTGATCTTAACACCTGCTGTGCGTGGAGGCGGGTTTGTGGGGGCCTGGAGTTCCTGTTTCAAATTCCTCTTTGCCCCAACCACCCCCCAACCCAATCACTGAGATGTGGTGCGGCAGCAATTCCGAACGGCAGGACGGCGTATTGAAATATGCCGTGGGTGTGCAGTGAGAGGGTGGCGAACTGTTTTAAAAAGCTTCATTCCGTCACTTCTTACTGTTATATTGTTTCTTTTATTCTGCTCAACAAAATCCCTGCCCTGTTGGGGAAGGCGAGTCGGCGAGGAGAATTGGAGATTAACAGCGTGAACACGACGGTGGCGCACAGTGAATAGCAATGGCACTGCTGGTACATACTGAGCTGTAAGTGTCGGGCCCCATTTAAATGTGATCTTTTGTTTTCGTGGCCATCGGACAGGCTCGGGCTCTCCTGTAACCGTCTCTGGGTCATAGTCCTCTGGATCCCGCAGCGCCACCGTCAGTTATTTCTTGCCGTGTAAAATTGCACTGGGAAAAATCACCCACAGGTTTGGCTGCAGGTGGCTGTGCCTCAGTCTGGTTCGAAACACTCTTGGGTTTTGCGTCAATCTCACCGCGCTTTCCCCTGCGCCCGGCCCCTCTTCAAAATTCAGCAGTGTGCTTTATCTTCACTTATTCGCCGTTTGAAGGAAACATTTCTGATTGGTCCCCTGGAGGAGAGGGGCCCAGAGAGGGGCCGCAGGAGAGAACACCTGGAGCACAGACTCTTAGTTTTCACCGCCGATCACGCTCTCGTTCCCACAGTTTAAACTGCCACGCTCACAGGCACAGAAACGCACTCATACACGCGCTCATCAAGCTTGAAAGAAATGAACATGCTGTCGCTCTGATTCCTATCAAACCTTCGCGTATTGAGAGAGGATGTTGGCCGTTGATTGGGCTCTCAGTGGGGCCTCGTGTTTTTGTGCTGGTACACATATCTCTTTTCCCTTAAGCCAGCATTATCAACAGTCTCATACAAAGTAAAGCTGGTCTCTCTCTGCATTGAGGGACCATTATTTAACGAGCGCACGGCACAGTCCTCTTCATCTGGACGTGTCATACACTGGGGGCTGGTATTGACTCGCTTTTTCAGTGTACTTTAAACTGCTCTTATTTCAATGGGCTGGTATTGATGTGCGCCCTGTAGAACATCAATCTGCCGTAAGTGGCTTTGATTCACATCCGGAGGCCATTTTATATGCTTTTCTGAACCCACTGCACTGACTGTATCTCCAGGGTACTTCAGTTGGAGTTGGAATCGCCTGCATTCAAGAATCTGAAGGTGGAGGCCGTTAAGTTTATACTCCGTACCATGGCTGTGATTATTTCTTCTGTTGGGGGAGGGGCTTTGGAGGCATGCTGTGCTGGTGCTCAGTGGAGAGCTTGGAGAATATTCTCTCTCTCTCTCATCCTCGCTGTAATCAGCAATATAAATAACGAGTGCATGGTGCCTGTTCCCAGGCCTCAGAGAGCATGTTTCCTCCGTGCACCCAAAGCTTTGAATTATTCAACATGCCATACATGTTTACCCTTGGTAGTGTGGAGCCCAGAAGGCTGGTCCTGTCGGGAGAGGAGAGCTGTCTTCGTTAAAAAGCTCATCTTTGTCTTCCTCCTCTCTCTGGCTGAGCAGATTCCTCTTTGTGCTGCGAGGAATAATAACTCGTTCTTATGCAGATTCACACGCTGACACCATTCAGCCCTCTTTGGCTGAGGATGGTTTAAAGCCTGTGTGTGCGCCAGTGTCTTCTGTATGTGCAGAGTATTAGAACTGAGGCCTTGTTGCCATTGGATATTGGTAAACATGGCTGTGATATCTGCTACAGTCTATTGAGGGGGTGGTGACGTTGCTTTTGGTCGTGATATTTCGCTGAATAGATGTTCAGAAGCAGTTTGTCTCAATTTTTCTCTCTTAAATCTGCAAAACCCATTTTTTCTCTGTCATTTCTGCAGAACAGGAGAGCCTGTAGTTTCACACGCACTGAATGCCATCCCTTGTTGGGTAGGTGTTTGAGTGCTTTGTGCAGCCTCAGCACTCACATGCCTTGGTTTGTGTTTCTCGGACCTTGAAGAGGAACACGTGTGTATGTCCCTGTTGACGGACTCTACAATAAGTATCAAACTCGTCAGATCAGTCTCCCAGTGTCCTGGGGAGGGGTGATGACGCACACGCCGCCAGTTATTTCCTCACCATCCGAGAAGTGTGTCAATCATATCTGAGTCATTGGAGATGCTTCATAAATGATACATGAGTCCCCAGCCCCCTGCACATCACCCCAAACTCCCCCATGAGAACCGAGTTAATACACTCAGTCAAGACCCCAAACACCCCCCCCGCCAGCTCCCCCACTGTAATCGTTTGAGTCGTCGACCTCAATATCCCGCACCATTAACTGTACTGAACTTTTGCCAACTTTTCTCTCTCTTTATCTCTGCTCCGTCCTCGACCATTTACTCCTTTCCAGAGCCCAGCAGATTTATCGGACGGGTCTGTCTCTTCAGTTAGACGCTCAAAAACTGTAAAGCGTAACCCTATTGGGGAAGAAGAGACCTATTGGACTGTTCCTTCAGAGGATTAGAGAGGTTAAGGAGGAGTTTTCTCTGAGGCCGCTCATGTAATGAGAGAAAGGGATATGACTTTAGATGAGACAACGGTGACAAATCTGTTGCCCGGAGCAGACGGCCCTCTTCTGCAATGACTTCCCCTTAGGACATCCGTTATGTGCAGTCTGGGCCAGTTTTCTGATGAAAGAGCATTCTTCTCTGCTAAGTATAGAGGAAAGGGAAGTGCCATCGGGTTCTCCAGTGTGTCACTCGGCACTGGTGACGTCCCTGCAGATTTTCCGAGGAAATTGGTGACGCGAGAAGCCTTTACAGTAGAATTCAGTGGTTACCCAGGAGTCAGTTCAGATGCCCCTGCCCTTTTCCTCAAGTGAAGGTCCTTCGAGGTGGAGAACTGCTGTTTATCCTGCCTGCCTTTCTCCCGGAGTTGGATGTGAGCCATTCTGTTTATCAGCCGCGGTACTTGTTCAGTTTTCCTGGCGCAGAACTGAGAACCAGGTTGCATCTGGATTCAAGGGTCAGATATGAGGATTCCTGGCCAACAGTGTTGAGGATCAGCTGGGGTTTCTGGTCTTTGCGTCCACTGTGAGTCCTGGCATGCTAACATGCTAACTGGCGTCTGAGGAACCTGTTTGAAGCTGTTTGCTGTGTCCAATGATATTTGACTTTTTAATTTCCCAGATTTTACTTGGCTGGAGTCTTTGCTGCATTTTGATGCGAAAATGGAATGAAATTTTTATTTCTCATGAATTTGAATAGCTATGTACTTGCAATGTGTCCACATAATATATCTTGATGATTAACACGTGTGCCTACATTCTAGTGCACCATCTAACTATTGGATTTTGGCCTGTTTTCAGCATTAAATGCGTGGATGTACAACATAAACCGCTTGTGTAGTTGATGCAGGGACTCTCCAGCTCTGCGTTATTATGGAGCCCACCTGACCTGTGTTATCCCAAAGAGCCCCCCCCCCCCTAGAGCACACAAGAGCTAGTATTGGCCAGCTGCTCAAGGGCTAGGATTCAATCCTTGCGCTGAATGGCTGGCTAATCCTGGGGCTTGGATGACTGGCCAATCCTAGAGCTTGAATACTCCGTAAGGGTGTGTCCTTGCAATAACGCAGGTGGGTTCAACAATTATGCTTCCACTGTGAAATTCTCAGGCTGAGATGTGGCTATAATGTCAGGACTCGGGAGGATGTGAGTTTGTCGGTGGAGGGGGCGGTACTAATTATGCTCTAATTGATTCTTCCTCCGCAGGCTGAAGCTCAAATGGAAATTACTTCTTTAATCCACTTTGTAGTCATTCCTTGTACTTAAAAGCCTCAGTCAATGCTGCTCTGTCAGTCAGCGCCGCTAGGAAAAGACTTTTCACTGAAGTCGTGACTCAGGCTGGGGGACGTGACTGAGTTGCGTATCACAAAGTGCTGTGAACACACTACTTCTGACCACAGGCTGGACTCCATAGCCTGGCTTACGCTTCCCGTATTGAAAAGTCGATATGTCCTCACAACATTACTCGTAGGCTTTTGCTGGGACATGACGCTGCCACTCAATGGCGCAGACATTGCGGTTGCTTTCTGGCTAGCTTGGTCTGCGCTCTCCGATGTTAATCACATCGTCTGCTTTCCCTTGTCAGGATCGTGAGATGAGTTTTTATTTCAACCTTGCTTGTCAGGTAAAAGCAGTATTAAGAGTTGTGGTGGCACAGTGTTTGGCAGTGTTGGTCTCTCAGGAGGCAGTCTTGGGTTTAATTTTGCCGTCTACAGTTAGCGTGTTGTTTCTGCTGGGATTCCTCCGGTTAATTCGGTTTCCTCCCACAGCCCACAGACATCTTGGGCTCTCTTGAAAAATGGATGGCTGCCTCCGTGTGACTCCTCTGGTAAAATAAAAGGTGAACCGAATGAAGGTAAAATTGGCTGTTGGAGTGGCGCGTTGTGAGGTCTCTGCTCAGACAGTTGATGGCTTGAGCCAGTGTGGTGCCTGGCGGGCGGGTTTTGGGTTTGTGGTTGTGCGAGTGCATCCCAATTCTCGCCCCCTGTTGACACTGCGGTCACGTGCTTTTAGTGCATCAGAGTTCGTTCTCCGTAACTGGGCGCCATCGCCCGGGTCGTCTACCAGCGTTTCTGAGAATCTCCTTGTTTGTTTACTCGATGTTTGCAGCCTTCAGCTGTAGATCTGCTTATCGTTGGATCTGTCGGTCTTTGTCCCCATGCGTCACTGTGCTTTTCAGTTCTGTGTGAACCTCTTTTGTTCGCTGCTGTTGTTCCAGTAATGTAATCCTGCTCTTTATTTTGGAAATCAAACGCTGTAATTTTCTATGTGAAATAATGATTCGGGCACGGAACGTTTTTTCAGTTTTGCCGGTTTGATTTGGCGCTGCCTGCTGTTTATTTGCGGAAAAGTGTGTTTATTTGTGAACGGCTGACCGCGGATCAGGTTCCTGCTTGTCTTTGTCGTCTTTATTCCCGCAGCTCCGAGACCCAGGCGGATTTTTTTGTGATCCGCAGCTAAAGCCTGTCAGCTTACCGAGAGCAATGTGAGTGGGAAAGTGTCATTTCACATCTCTGACATCAGGGGCTTTTAGCGTCGTCATGGTGCGGTTTTAACATTTCAGCGCTAGCGGTGCTGTGCGGGGCGTCGGCGGTCAGGCGGTGAGGATGGGCGCTGAGGTTGTGGATTACAGTGGACATATAAAATCCTTTATGTAATTCCTGTTACGTCTTCGGTTCCTCGAGCTGATTCCTCTGCCGCAGTCCTGAGACGTGGGTGAGACCCGATGGAGGGGTAACGCTCTGAGGAAGAGGAGGGGTAACGCTCTGAGGAAGAGGAGGGGGCGGAAAGTTCTAGCAAGGAGACAGTTGACGGTTAGGTCAGATGAGATGGAGGCTGGGTGTAGATGGTGGGGCGATGAGGCCAGAGGTGAAGGTCTGGTGGGGCTGAGAGAGCAGCGAGGAGAGGAGAGTCGCCACAGCCACTGTAGTGTCGGCACAGGATAATGACCCTCGATGTCTGGTTTTGCTCAAAGAGGTTCCTGCCGGACTTTGATCAAGCTGCACATCACTCTGCCCCCAGTCTGGCCTGCATCTCCGTAAATCCTCTCTCTGCACTATTTTCGGCCGTCATTGGCTGGTCATCAGTTAGCCTGCTGGTTTGATAACTGCATTTTGAGCTTTGATTGGCTAAGCCTTTGAGTCCAGTGAATGTAGTCCGTAGTCTTTACTCAGAAACTTAGCCCACTGACCTCGGTACAGCAGGAGAATGAGGCTGCGGCGTTGAGAGATGTATGGGTCCTGTGGAATGTGCCTTTTTCACCGCGTAACACGCCTTACACTCCAATGGGGTTCTAAAGGGGCACTCTAAAATAACATACACTGGCTCTCCACTGCCCTGGGCTGTCGTCTCCTCACTGTGACCGATGCCTCAGCCTGGGCCGAGTTGGGCAGTTCGCCGGGGTTTAGCACAGCTGGGGCTGGAATCATGCTGGCGAGGCTGGGGCTCATTTTAGGCTGGACGGCCACAGTCAGAAACGGGGGGGGCCCGTGTGGTATTCATAGCCAGCGGAAGCGCAGGCTGGTTTGGTATTCGCAGCGACGGCGATGCCAGAGCTCCTGCGGCCTGGAGGAAACGGGGAGAGCCGTAGGAGCAGAGGACTGGCGTCCCTCTCACAGCAGGAGGGAGATGGTGGCTGTCGGAAGGTCGGGGCCCCAGGGCCTCCTTTGAAAACTGCCATCTGTCTCCCATTAGGCACAGGAACCCCAGCCCTTCAGCCTCTCTGTATTGGGGCTAAGGCAGCGTTAGCCTGCTGTCTTACACCAAAACCAGAGGGAGAGCCAGAGGTAGACGCCCGGGATTAGTGTCTGGAGCCTGCAGGGTTGTGATTATTACTCAGGACCGGCTGGGTGCAGTTCTGAAAATCTCAGGCAGTCATTCTGTGCCTGAGGGGACGTCTCACCCCTCTGTGTGTGAATCTCCGAACCCCTGTACCTGCTGAAGTCCTGCGTTATGAGGAAAGGCCACATTCAGGCCTGTGTTTGATCAGGCGGACTCATTAACGACACTGATCCAGGACTCTGAGTCCTCACTACCCCGAGGCTTTATCTGCGGAGGGTGGGAGTGAGATCTGAGGTCCGGAAATCAGGAGTCAGTGAGAATGTCAAGGATGGAAATGAGAAGGAGCGACGCCCTCGGTGAACTATGAAAGACTGATAGAAGAAGGAGAGCAACAAGAAAGATGAACCACCAGACAGGAGGGAGGGAGAGCGAGAGATGGAGAGAGAGAGAGTGATGTGCAGTGGGAGATGTGCAGCGGATTTGAGGAGGGCAAGGGGCTGGGGTAAAGAGGGCGGGGGGGTTGGCACAGTGCCCTCCTGGCTTGGCAGCGCTCCCTGGCCCTGACCCCTGACCCCCGGCCGCAGCTGGACACCCCACTCGCCCCGTCTGTCTGCTCTCCCTGCGGCGGTGTGTGCATGTGCCGCTAATGTTTTGGCCCAAACCCCAGCAGCTCAGCCTGTTACTGCGCTTTTATGCTGACAGGGTGCAGAAATGTGTTTCTAATATGCGCTGGCCCCGCTGACTCCGCTGCGGACTGTGGGGAGACTGGGGGGAGGCTGTGGGACACTGGGGAAGGGCTCTTGGGTTCGGCTGGAGTGGAGCTGGAGCCTCTGTAGAGTCTGGGCTTCATTCGGACCTGCACACGGAGCTCAGCTGTGCGTTTCTGGAAAAATATGTATATGACTACATTCGACCCCTTAACTCTTTTCCCCATAAAGACTACATATGAGCCTATATGTACATCATTGGACCTCTTTCCTTTCCCTAGTCTCCCCATTTATTGAGAACTGGGGCGTCCACAAGGCGTCTAATGTCGTCTACATTGATATGTCCACAGTCATCATTTACAGTCATAAGGAGGGGTGAGTCTGTGAGGAGAATATTTTAGGCTCTTGTATGTGTGTGTGAGTTTGTTGTTTGAGCATGAGTGTTTGTGTGTGTGTGTGTGTGTGTGTCTGAGTGCACTGTAACGCTGGTGCAAACAGAGCAGTCAGAGAGGGAGGGACTCACAGCTATTGATCTGCTGATTGGTCAGAACCCATGGCACTCTGAAATGAGCGCTCGCTCTCATTGGGCACCCTCCCCCCCACATGATGACACCCAACCACAATTGCCCCTCCCCTTCAGCCGTACCCGACTGATCAGATACAATGCCTCATCGGCGACCGCCTCTTCCGTAGCTGAGCGAGTGTGAGATGCGGAGAGCCTGTAATCTGCAGCACTGGTGTCAGGGGCTGTAATCGCTGTGGAATGTTAATGTTGAAGTAGGAGCAGCGTAAATATCAAACCTCTTTGTTCTTGGGAAAGAATGTGGCCCAAAATCCTCTGAGTGCGACCAGCATATCCATCTCACTACTTTACGGTGCATTACTGTTTGCACATAATCTTCTGTGCTTCTCAAGTGTTTTCAAAACCTCCTCCCTATTTCAAAGTGTGAGTCTATTTACCCACCACACACTCTGTCCTCCGGTTTGCACCATTAACGTGTGTCATCCCTATTTCACTGTGTTTTAATACAGGGACTTTATTCTCATCTTTCCTGATTTCCCCTAAACCCAACATCCTCTTCACTTTAACAGTGTTTCCATAAGGACAACATCGTCCTTACTTTTCTGTGCACAACCATTAGCGCACAGACTTTTGTATTTTGCAGTGCTCTGCCAGTGTAACACGATATTCCCAGCTTAACTGGCTCTACCCCATACATGCAGTGCACTGCCATATGTGATGCATTAACATCTTAAACTCAGATTTTTACTCAAATTTCCCCTGGAGTTGGTTCAGCATTAGAAGTTGAATTCTTTTTCCATAGTGTAGGGCGATGTCACGCACATCTCGATCTGTGTGTGCTGCTTGCAGCGTTCACTGCAGCCACGAGGCATTAAAAGGATATTCGAACCCAGGATGCCATGTTTTTTTATGGCCACAGCATCGCATTGGATAATATCTAGATCTTGTGCATCATTTTATAGGCATTTCCCTGTAATTCAGCTAAACATATTTGGGATCTTTGGAAATCCTAGGATCTCCTCTAGAACTTGAAGTCGGGCCAAAGATTCCGCAGGTTTGAATAAAGCAGCTGTGTTTGATGAGCTCATGTATGGGTGTGTTGGGTTTATAGGGTTGAAATGTACTGTCTGTGCTTGAGTGTGAGCAGCGTTAGCAGGATACCAGCCCCTGCGTGACCCATCCCCCCCCCTCGCTCTCTCTCCCCTGCAGGTCGGCCGTGTGGGTATGGGCCATGATGGACGACAAAGGCCCTCGTGTTGCTGACTACTTTGTGGTGGCCGGGCTGACAGACTCGTCCAAGCCGCTGGACGAGGAGATCCACTTCGATGACGTCTGCCACAAGACAGCGAAGCCGCGGGCGCCCATCACAGATGTGGTGGTGGTGATGCGGTCGCTGGGGGAGGAGGTGCCCGCGGGGTACACCTGCGTTGACTCCACCCCCTCCGGCCTCTCCGCCGACCTGACTGGGGGCAGCCTGATGGGCCCACAAATCTTCCTGTGCTACAGGAGGGGGCGCGACAAGCCCCCCCTCACTGACCTGGGGTGAGAGACTGTGGTCTTCTCTCAAACTTACAATCAGGGCTTTTGTCCAATCATATCTCTAATGCATGCTGCAATGGTAAACAATGTAATTTCATCATGATAATGCTGAGTTGCACTTTTAATCTCACCATGTTTAACAGAGATGGAGTAAATTCTGTCTCTTACAAACACGCGCACACACACACACACCCCATACCCCCGCCCCTGCAATGTGTGGCACGCATTTTCACATTTTTAAAGCGGTGTAAAATTCCCTGTTGTTTATGCCTGTGTGGGCATAACCATTCACACTTGTCGTGTCTTGTCAGGGTGCCATTTTTTTTTATCTGGTAGGGATGCGGGTAAGAGGCTACAACTGGTTTTTTCTTTCCTCAGTCGTTGTTTACATCATAAATATTCCTGCGGCCCCTGTACTTTCAGAGCTTTAGGCCGGTAATACAGTATTAAGACAGCCATTGATAATATACCGAGGTCACATTTTCCCCCTGTAAAGCAGTGTGTAGTTGTGTAGTTTCACAGCAGCTCTGCTCTCTGTAATAAGGAGTATCTGCTGAATCGGACAGTCTGCTGTCTCTGCTGTCAGTAACTCCTAACTGCCATCCTCTGTCCGAGTCTTTATTAGTGGGTCTGTCTGTCCGAGTCTTTATTAGTGGGTCTGTCTGTCCGAGCCTTTATTAGTGGGTCTGTCTGTCCGAGCCTTTATTAGTGGATCTGTCTGGCCGAGTCTTTATTAGTGGGTCTGTCTGTCCGAGCCTTTATTAGTGGGTCTGTCTGTCTGAGGCTTTATTAGTGGGTCTGTCTGTCCGAGCCTTTATTAGTGGGTCTGTCTGTCTGAGCCTTTATTAGTGGGTCTGTCTGTCCGAGCCTTTATTAGTGGGTCTGTCTGTCCGAGCCTTTATTAGTGGGTCTGTCTGTCTGAGCCTTTATTAGTGGGTCTGTCTGTCCGAGCCTTTATTATTGGGTCTGTGAGCTGCCCTCTGTGCCTGTGGCCTCCACCAGTGACGGTTTCCTGCAGAGTGCAGTTCGTTTTTGTGGCTTTTCCAGTTCCTCTGTTAGGCTGTGATTTTAAAAAAATGATCCCCTGGAGTATGAATGTGTGTCTCAGGCAATAAAGGGCTTATTGAAGGGAAGCAGGCAGTGATGTCGGTGTGTTGGCTGTGGCAGCATTCGTGATGACATCGTGGGGAGGTTTCATTACCGGTTAGTGGGCTTCAGTTCCCAGTCCTGAATTCTGTTATTACAGTGGAGCCGTCTTTATGCATCGGTGTGTGCGACTGCATGTGCGTGTGCATCTGTGTGTGTTCATCAACTTGTTTTTCTTTGCTCTGGTCTACAGTGCACATCTGTACATCAGGCTTGTAATTAAACAGATTGCAGTTCCCTTCACGCAGGCTATTCTGTGACACTTGTGAATGTCATCAGTGACGCTAACCTCTGGCTGGAGCCATTGTCTGTGTGCTAATTGTCTGCACATTATCAGTGTGCTGGGGTTTAGTGCGATGTTGTGAATGGTTTAATTTTCTGTCATTCTGAAAGGGACTTTGACACTTGCGCGCTAAAATTCAGTGTGCTATATTTTCGTGTTTGTGATTTCTCTACATGGATTTGTTTATACAGGGGGTTTTTGTGTCTAATGTATGTAAATTTTGAAACGACGCAGCTGCAACATTCTTTTGTGTCGCCGTTTCCAAGTCTGACTGTCGTACTCATCCCCCAGTTATTTTCGGCGCACTCCAGTAGCTGCTAGGGGAGGCGTTTCCCGGCAACCACATTAACCGCAGGTATTGTTGGGGAATCCCACGATCACAGTCAAAGCGTTTGATGAGTGATTTAAGTCACAGTGTGTCATAAGTGACTTCACACTCGGCCATCCTTTATGCAGAGCGTGTTTCAGGGCTCTGCTACGAGAAAAGCCTCCGGTGTGGTTGATTAGACATCCATTACATGACTTTAGCTGTATTTAGGGCCTTCATCCTGCTCCATCCACAGTGCTGACAAACTAGACCCATCATTGGCTCTTACTCTCTGTTCGCTGATTGAGAAATGCAGTGAGCAATGCTGACTGACTCGCAGGCTTAACATTTAACCTTTGACCCCACTGTCCCTTGTGACCCTTGTCATTCACACTCACACTGATTAGGAGTTTCGGAGGGCGGGAGCTGGTTGAGCCAGGATTTGAGCTGGCGTTGAGCCCACTGAGCATGACCTGTCCTGGCTCCGCCTCTGGTTCTTACAGGGTGTTGTATGAGTGGAAGGAGCGACTGAAACCGGGCTGTGACATCATCCAGACCACACCCTCCGGTCGCCCGGCCAACATCAGCGGCAACTCCTCCCAGCGGATCTACATCACCTACCGCCGTGCCCCCGACTCACTGCCTCACACCTCATTGGCTGTGACCGATATCTGCATCATCATCCCGGGCAAGGGAGAGATTCCGCCCCACACCTTCTGTAAGGTGGAGAAGAACCTGAACAGCAGCCTGGTGAGAACCCCCCCCGCCTGATGACCTCATGGCAAGCTGTTGTACTGCATAATGCTTCCATAAACTTATAGCCTAAAACCACAAGTACTGACACTCAGCTGTTGGAAACCCCTTGCATTACAAAAGTTTGGATTTCAGTAGGCTGTTGATCATGTTAAATGGTGCCGGTCCTCTTGTTGCAAGACATTTCAGCGGGAAAGAGAGAAGGTAGAGACGTCCCCACAAATGCTTTACAAGCCCTCACTGGCTTTTTTGAAGGTTAGTGGACTTGGGTGCAGTTCAGGCAGGAGATGTGATTGCGTATGAAAAATGCGAGATACGACATTACACACATGCCTTTCAAAGCGAGGAGAATAGGAGATGGATTGAAATGTTGCCATGACAACAACCAACAGCTTCGCGGACTACATCAAATACTGTGACACACTCTATTTATGTAATTTTACAAATACGAGTCTAGCCCCTTCTCTGACCCTAACCCTGCTATGCTATGAAACTGACATTAATGAGCAGCGTATCTCCTCCAACTTTGAACACTTTGGATGCAATCTTTAAAACGCCAGCGCTCAGCATTTAAACACGGGTGGACAAGAGGTGAGGCGGGCATGTTTCCATTGGTGAATTATGAAAAAACAAAGCGGTGAAAAACGAACACGTCTCCTGTGTGCACGGCTGCTTTGGTCAGTAGTGGAGTTCAGTAGACGATTTGTCTGTGCGGAAGAAAACTGTCGCATTTGGACTCAGCACTACTGACACTGCAGAGAAACGAGCACCAGCACATTTTTGTGAGGGTTTGTAACAAACTGGCAGCAAAGTAGTGATTTTTCGTGACAACACTTCAGACCAAAGATGCATGTTTCCGCAAAACCAGAAAATCCTCCTCACGTAAATCCTCAGAAATCAGGGAATCTTATTGTCTCCAAACCAGAGAAACCCCACGACCCCAGAAGCAATGAGCTGAAAGGCCAGGCCCCTGATCCAGAGCAGCCGCTGCCCCTCCCTTCTGTAACGGAAAAGTACTCAAAGCTTCAGAATAGTTATTTCTTCCTGCATTTTCTCTGGTAATAAAGGGACTGAGGCCTCCTGTTGAAATCGCCAGGTCTCCGCTGAGCTCAAAGTGCTGTACCGCTGGAACCGATTGGCTTGTTTGACTCAGGGCAGATAACGGTGTGCTGCCCGTTAACCTCTGACCCACAGAGTGCTCATCAGGGAGTCGAGGTGTCAGCGAGGGGAGGAAGAGAGGAGGGATAAGTGTGCTGGAGAGAGAGAGAGGGAGGGATGAGTGTGCCGGAGAGAGGGAGGGATGAGTGTGCTGGAGAGAGAGGGAGGGATAAGTGTGCCGGAGAGAGAGAGAGGGATGAGTGTGCCGGAGAGAGAGGGAGGGATGAGTGTGCTGGAGAGAGAGAGGGATGAGTGTGCTGGAGAGAGAGAGAGGGATGAGTGTGCTGGAGAGAGAGGGAGGGATGAGTGTGCTGGAGAGAGAGGGAGGGATAAGTGTGCAGGAGAGAGAGGGAGGGATGAGTGTGCTGGAGAGAGAGAGAGGGATGAGTGTGCTGGAGAGAGAGAGAGGGATGAGTGTGCTGGAGAGAGAGAGAGGGATGAGTGTGCAGGAGAGAGAGAGGGATGAGTTTGCTGGAGAGAGAGAGAGGGAGGGATGAGTGTGCCGGAGAGAGGGAGGGATGAGTGTGCTGGAGAGAGAGGGAGGGATAAGTGTGCAGGAGAGAGAGGGAGGGATAAGTGTGCAGGAGAGAGAGGGAGGGATGAGTGTGCAGGAGAGAGAGGGAGGGATGAGTGTGCTGGAGAGAGAGAGAGGGATGAGTGTGCTGGAGAGAGAGAGAGGGATGAGTGTGCTGGAGAGAGAGAGAGGGATGAGTGTGCCGGAGAGAGAGGGAGGGATGAGTGTGCAGGAGAGAGAGAGGGATGAGTTTGCTGGAGAGAGAGAGAGAGGGATGAGTGTGCCAGAGAGAGAGGGAGGGATGAGTGTGCAGGAGAGAGAGGGAGGGATGAGTGTGTCGGAGAGAGAGGGAGGGATGAGTGTGCTGGAGAGAGAGAGAGGGATGAGTGTGCTGGAGAGAGAGAGAGGGATGAGTGTGCCGGAGAGAGAGGGAGGGATGAGTGTGCAGGAGAGAGAGAGGGATGAGTTTGCTGGAGAGAGAGAGAGAGGGATGAGTGTGCCAGAGAGAGAGGGAGGGATGAGTGTGCTGTAGAGAGAGGGAGGGATGAGTGTGCCGGAGAGAGGGAGGGAGGGATGAGTGTGCCGAAGAGAGAGAGAGAGAGGGAGGAGTGTGGTGGAGAGAGAGAGAGGGATGAGTGTGCTGTAGAGAGAGAGAAGGATGAGTGTGCCAGAGAGAGGGAGGGATGAGTTTGCAGGAGAGAGAGGGAGGGATGAGTGTGCCGGAGAGAGAGAGAGAGGGAGGGATGAGTGTGCCGGAGAGAGGGAGGGAGGGATGAGTGTGCCGAAGAGAGAGAGAGAGAGGGATGAGTGTGCTGTAGAGAGAGAGAGGGATGAGTGTGCCAGAGAGAGGGAGGGATGAGTGTGCAGGAGAGAGAGGGAGGGATGAGTGTGCCGGAGAGAGAGAGAGAGAGTGATGAGTGCCGGAGAGAGAGGGGGGATGAGTGTGCTGGAGAGAGAGAGAGGGATGAGTGTGCCGGAGAGAGGGAGGGATGAGTGTGCAGGAGAGAGAGGGAGGGATGAGTGTGCAGGAGAGAGAGGGAGAGATGAGTGTGCTGGAGAGAGAGAGAGGGATGAGTGTTCCGGAGAGAGGGAGGGATGGATGTGCCGGAGAGAGGGAGGGATGAGTGTGCAGGAGAGGGAGGGAGGGATGGATGGAGAAGAGGAGGGTGGATGTTAGGAGCCGGAGGGAAGAGAAGGGGTCTGAGGAGAGTCTCTTCCTGTGCGTCCTGTTGTCCCCGTCTGTGCCACAGTATGGGTCAGTAGGGCGTGCTGCAGTAACCCCCCTCAGACCCGTTCCGCATTCCTGCTCCGTTCTGCTTTGATTCTGCGCCTCTGCTGCGCTCCAGCTGTGCTGTAAAACATCCCTGTTTGCATCCCTGTGTGAGCTGTGTCAGTGCCCCACGATGCCCTGGGGCAGGCCCAAACACCCTCTCCCTCCGCAAATCTGCCCTCAGCCTGCTGTCCCTATACTGCTCTGCCCACACTCCTCTCAGGAACATCTGCCCTGCAAAGGCTCATGGGTAACTAGTTGTACACCTCCCTCAGGCGTGCCCTCACCTGTACTTCTCACATACCTTGTGTGCAGGAACTGAGCAAAGATTGGCCATCAGATATCATCCTTTGGGTATTATTAGCGCTGACCACATGACTAAACCATGTTCTTGCTCTTGTGTTGCTTTATGTCATCAGTCATGTCTTTCTCTCCGCAGTGGGGCACCTCAATCTACTTATGTTACAAGAAATCTGTGGCCAAGACCAACACAATAGCCTACAAAGCAGGTGAGTGTCTATCTTCCTGCTAAGCCTCTATATTACCCAGAAGGCCCTGCTGGCAGTTTTAGAATTACAGTGACAGTTTTTCAGTCTTATTGTTGTTCTTGTCACTCAAAGCTCCCAGCTGACACCTCAGGGTTTACAAAGATCTGTTTTCTACAACGACTGGTAAATTGCAGCTTCAGGACTCCAGATGAGATCTGTCATCACTGTCACGACGCTCGACTTCGCGTGTTCTGGGGAGTCTTGGCAATTTACCCAGAAATTTCTGAAAAATGTTTTGGTTGTGCCGTTAATCTGGTACGTCTCAGTGTGATGTAAATCGTTTGCCTGAAATGGAAGGAGCGCTTGCTTGTGAGCAGTGTGCACGCAGCGCAGGGTTTGGTGACGTGTTCTCCTCCGCAGTTTCTGTTGTTGGAGTTCGGCCCTCTAATTTCTCCAGCCAGTCCTGACATGATGTTGTTGTACTCATCCTCCATCGACAGACATTCCGGCGATGCACTGGACTTCACCACAAGCAGAGTCATCTTTGGCACTGCAGACAACTTTTATTCTGAGTCCCAGAAGCACTGGAGTATAAAGTTGTTTATTACCTTTGTCTGTCCTCCAATATCAGTGACCTCCATTAGAGGGGAGACTTACACCCTCCTTCTAAATGAGTGTGGTGAACTGGGCCATAGAGGCTAATGCTCAGGCTGGCTTATCACCAGGCCGACGCCTGGCAGAGTCGCTGTCATTTCTGTCCTCCAGGCATACGAATCGCATCAGTCAATGTTCAGCTGTTAAATTAAAGGAGCTGTGTCACGATTACTGAGCATGCTTACTGCTCAACTGCAGTTCAAAATATAGAAGGTATTTTCTTTTTCTATGATTACTGGCGATAGCAACCAGCTAACATTCTCTGTATCACTCAGTAAGAGCTTAAAATAGCACTTTGAGTCTTTGATATTCTTTAGAAAGCTCCTGAATATAAGAACTGTAATGCCGGAGAAAAAAATAAAAATACAATGCAAAACAAAGAGGGATTGGTGAGGATGGAATTAGATTATGACTTGCAGTTGAGCAGACTCACTTTCTTAGGATGTAAGTTCTGAGCATGTGCTGTAATTGTGACACCGCCCCTTTAAAAAGCGGTAAGTGCATATTTTGCTTGGTGTCCTGGATTATGTGCCCAGCAAACAGAGAGAAAGATGTGAAAACAGATGTGCGCGACGCTGTGGTGGAAGGAGATGGTCTCTGGGGGGGGGATGCACTCGAAGTATTCATGCCTGCCAGTGCACGGCGGGGGCCGGCGGCGGCAGCGGCGGCGGCTCAGGAAGGCCTTGATAAGAGTGTGTCAAGGGAACAGCCCAAATCCTCTCCGTCCCACCCTGAGAACATAACAGCTGCTGCCGTTTGTGTAACTCTGAGGCCTCCTGACTGCTGGTTCAGTAATGAGGATCTGAATGAAGTGTTTGTGTTTGCAACATAGTGTGGGCTGGGAACGGCCGTCACCGGCTCTGAAACACGTCTGTGAGTCTGTAAAAACGCACAAGTGTGTGTATCGCTGTGTATGAAGTGTGTATATAGCCATTACATTTTCATCACAGTATCATTTTTCTTCATGTGTATTTGAAGTGGAATCTTTCATTTTTGATAATTTGCTCTTTCTGACACATTTTTATGGCGCCTAACTTACATCATACTCCAGGACCGTAATTTTCTGCTCAGACCCGGAGTTTTGTGTCCTTTTCGGACTCTGGTCACTGAATGTCTGATTAGCCTGTCTGTGGGCTCACTTTTAATAGACTGGATGGAAGTGGAATGGCGAGGCCTGTGCGGCGGAAATGAAGGCTTATAGAATTGAGGACCTGAGCTGCCTTCCGCTGAAAATACAATATTTATAGAGCCAAGCTGAGGCTTGATGTGCTGTAGTCATTAGCGGTCTGTCGCGGGGAGATTCTCTTCGAACTACCGAAGCATCAAGAATCTTTAAATGGAATCTCCGCTGTTTAAACCAATCTAAATGCAAATGACCATCTCTCAAGCATTTCCAGACTGTGGTTTGCTGTGAATTTAGGAATTTGAATCTGGCCCCTGTGAGTTTGTTGGCTGTTTCAGTGATGAGAGGGAGTAACTGGCCGGTGCTGTGTGCTGCTGCCTTTCTCAGTGTGGATTTTGAAATGCTGTAGTGTTGCAGTTCGGAGTCTGGAATGTCTGCACTTCAGTGCGTTTGCTGGCTGGTCCAGCGAGTGGATTGACAGGGCTGCAGTATTTCTGTTCGCTGGCTGCTTCAGTTTGTCGTGTGAAATTGCAGCTGTTTTGTGTTTTTACGGACTGTTGCAGTGAGCAGATCAGGCTGGTTGCACTGTGTGCGTTAACTGGCTGTATCGAGTAGGAAATTGACATGGTTGCAGTGTATGTTTATGAACTGTTCCTGGGAGCAGATTGAAATGGCTGTGCTCTGCGTGTCTGTGTGTTCAGGGCTGCTCTGCAGACACCCTGAGCAGGACTACGAGTCGTTTCCGCTGCCCGAGTCCGTGCCCCTCTTCTGCCTGCCGATGGGAGCCTCCATCGAGTGCTGGCCCTCACAGACCAGATACTCCCTGCCTGTCTTCTCCACCTTCGTCCTGACCGGAGCCTCGGGGGAAAAGGTCAGGCCGACCCTCTCCTGTTTTAACTTTCTTTTCGTTTCGTTCACCCTTTCTTAATTTTCTTTCTTATTTTTCATCCTCTAAATTTATTGAGTTCATAGTAGTGCTGACGCCTTTGTGGAAGTACAGATAAGCACTTTCCCGCAGAATGGAAAATGTCCCAACACATTCTTAGAAACAAAAACAGAACTGCTCAGCCGTTACAGGGTCACAGAGAAATACAGGCTCTCCGGGTAAACAGCACTGCTGCCTGTTTCAGGTTCGGAATGAGGGCAGTGGGGCAGGAAGTACGTCTGTTTACTTGCGAAATGTAGGGAGTTCAGCGAAAAGTGACTGTATATGAAGCAGTTTCGGTAAAGAGGCCCGCTGTGTGGGGCTCATTGGTTTATGGGCCCCCTGAGTTTGGCCCCACTGCCTGACTCCTGGCTGAACCTGGCCCCGCGGACAGGGAGGCCCCAGCCGAACGGAAATGCCTGGCACTGACGGACAGGCCGGCGGGACCGATAAACACTGACTGCGCTGCGGAGTCAGAGTGATTCAGCTGTCTGTGTGTCAGCCAGCGACCAGCGATCAGCCTCCCCCTCGAGTTCCTGAGCCGACCGCCTCAGATAAACATCTCCAGACACACTGCTGCAAACGCACTCTTTAAAGCGAATACCACACACCCTCACACACACGGGCACAATGAGCATACTCCCATGTGGCACACACACACACACACACACACACACACACACAACTACTGTACCGGACGCCTGCCAGGTCTTCACACACTCTCCACACTGCTTCACGCGTCCCCCCCAGATGCATTCCTCATACACACATGGATCCTGTGGCACGGACACACAGGAGCAGGATGTTCGTTCTCTGAGACGCCGTGTTTCTCTCCTTTAGCACACGTTCTGTCGCTGTGGGCCAGCATTTCTGCAGAAGACGCGGCTTGACAATGGGAGAATTCTCATTCAGAACACGTGTGCCGCTCTTGTCCAGCTCCGCTAAAAGCAGGGCTTCCCTTTATAAATCATTTATTTTACCGGGAGTCAATCTGGAGATGTGCACTGATTACATTTTCTTCTGAGCCATTATGGGAGGAACAAAACGCCATGTATTGCAGCTCCTTTCCCGTTTTACTTTGCTTTACTGTAAAGTAAGATTACGAGCATCTCCAAAAGAAGGCAAAATAAGATTTAATGGCCTGCTTTGTGAGAGAACTGCTTTTTAATGTCGGTTTCATTTCGTCCCTTTCTTAAATCATGTTCTGATTGGATTTTATCTCTAAATTACCCTCTAAATAAATTGGGTTTCATTCAAAGTAAACGTAGAAAATATTGGCTGCTAGATTTAAAGGGGAAGGGGAGACGAAGGGCGTTTTAAAGAACTTTGTGGCTCTTCCAAGCTTTTCTGTCTCGCTGTCGTCCCCTGTGTGACGGTGCTGGTGCTCAGTGCTGCTGGGAGCTCAGGGTCTGCGGTCATCATCTGCTCAGAGGCTTCAGTCTCATCCTGCTGACTGATGTGCCGCCCTAATGTTCAAGGCTTATTATCCCCCGCCAACACGAAGTGGGAGGGGCATATAGGTTTGACCTCCATGTGTGCGTCCGTTCGCCCGTCCGTCTGAGAGAAAGGGGACAACTTTTCTCAGAAACTTTTACAGATAGGACAACCAAATTTAGTGTGTAGCTTCAGACCATAAAGGCCTTAATGGAGATCGAAAATAGGAAGCACACGATTGGCGGGGGATGTTGTAGACCATGTCGACTTGTTAAGGTCTTGTGTTTTTTTGTTTTTGTGTGTGGGTACATGCATGTATGTCTGTGCGTGCATATACATGTGTGTGTGTGTGTGTGTGTGTGTGTGTGTGTGTGTGTGTGTGTGTGTGTGTGTGTCTATGTGCGTGTATATGTGTGTGTGCCTGTACGTGCTTGCTTGTGTGTGTGTGTGTGCACCATGTTTACTTACCCTTGTGGGGACCAAATGTCCCCTTAAGATATGCATTTCTCAATTTCTTTGTACTTGTGGGGACATTTTAAGGGCCCCACAAAAAATTAAGCTATTTTAGGGTTAGGGGTTAAGGTTAGGGTTCGGGTTCGGGTTAGGTCTGTACTATTGAGGATTAAGGTCAGGGAAAGGAGTTAGGGAAATGAATGCAAGTCTATGGAATGTCCCCACAAAACATGAAAACAATTGTGTGTGTGTGTGTGTGTGTGTGTGTGTGTGTGTGTGTGTGTGTGTCGACAGGTATACGGGGCCGCCATCCAGTTCTATGAGCCGTACCCTCAGGAGCGTCTGACGGAGAGACAGCGCTCCCAGCTGGGGCTCCTGGGCGGGGAGAGGGGGGCCGGGGGCCCCAAGGCTGTTCACACCAACAAGTGCATCTGCCTGCTGTCCCACTGGCCCTTCTTCCACGCATTCCGGAAATTTCTCACCTTCCTGTACCGCTACTCCATCTCCGGTCCCCACGCACTGCCCATCGAGAAGTGAGTGATATTGTGTGAGCGGGCAGAATGACCTGCCAATCAGAGTGCAGTGCGCATGAGAGGGAGGGGCATCGGCCCTGATTCCCAGGGCTCTACCGTTTCAGATGGATCTGGATGCTTCTCAAAAAATAATGTGTGCTCACTGGGGAGAAATCTTTTCAGATCTCATCGGCCAGGTGATGGGTGGTACAGTAACTCACCCTGTCGCCTCACAGCGAGAGGCTTGTGGGCTCACAGTGAGCCGGGGCCTCCTGTAGACTTGGCAGGTTCTTCCCAGGGCTGCGTTAGTCTCCTCAGGTCTCTCTGCCCTTTACAGAGGAAAGGCCCATCGGTGTGGCTCACTGTCGTGTCCACGGTGTGTTCAGCCTCTGCCGTTGGATTGTGGTACACGGCTCCAGCCCCTCCGCAATCCTGACCTGGTGTGAGCAGGTTAGCTTATGGACGGTTGGGTTGGTTTACTGATTGGCAGCGTTTAGTTTGCTTTAACATTTCCAGTGATTTAAAATTCATGGGTCAGAAAGTCTTTTTCTAAGATATGATTCTTCTTACTCAGATGGCTAATTTAACTGATTAGTTTTACTTCCTGTAGAGTAGACTGTGTAATTTTGCTGACAATTAAGTCCAGATGATCAGAGAAGAACGGTGCTGAGAACTTTGGCTGTTTGAAACGGTGTCTTCTCCTCGTTAGATTGTTCATTATCGGAGCGTGTACTGTGTGTAACAGTGTGTTTGTGGTGGCCCGAATGCTCGCTCAGTTGTCACATAAAAGCCTCACAGCTGTGAAAAGATCCTCGCGAGCCGGGTGATGCAATTCGAATGACGCAAAGCTCGCGTCCCCTCGGTCGCCGCTGCGAGGCGAAACAGTTGTCCGCTGCGGCGCTGGCCAATTTCACGGGAGTCTAAGCGCCTTGAGATGATGAAAACAGGCCGTTGTTCTGCGCTGCATGTGACGAAGGTGCCGGGCGGAGCTGTGGAAGTGCGACTCTGGTTGTTTCAGTGGAATCGTTATAGCAGTGGGTGTGCTGCTCGGCGAGGTGTCGGCGTAAATGAGCGCTCGGGGGAGCCGTCTGTGCATTCCCCTGCCGTTCACTCACCACGCCCCCGACGAGCTCTCATCCCTCAGCATCTGCCGACAGTCTCCTCGTCCCGCTGCGCTGCTGGCGAGATGAAGCCCGAGCTGAGCCGTCACATGACTCACAGCCAGCAGGCCGCTCGGATTCCTTATCACTTTTCCTATCTGACTTCATTCCAACCTGCATTACAATTAGCTGCCCAGCGGGGGATGTGTTCCCCCGCCATAGCTGAGCTCCCCTGAGATTTCTGTCTCGCCTTCTCTGAAGCATCTCTCTCCGAACCGGGAGGTTTTTTTAAACATAATGTGCTATTTTGGGGAGTTAGGCTGGGCACTGCCTCTTTTTACTTTGAAGCATCACTGTGATGTGTGACAGTCTTTATCCACTGATGAAAGGGAATGGAGCTGAACGCTCCTCTGCGGTGTGCTGTTGTGCCCATGGCAGAGACGGGCTACAATCACAATTCACTTGCATGCTTTCCTCCACTTCCTGGAAAACCTTCTCTTGAAAATCATTGCATACAGGCATGTTTTGATTTAATCCATCTGTCAATCATTCTTTCCCCTCCAATGTGCAGCCTTTAACATTGCCTTTATGAATTTTTAAAGCACATCCACATTTGAAGGACATGTTTTATAGAAGTTTTCACTGGCCAGTCCAAGAAGATTGAGGGGACCCGCTTAAAATGGCCGATCTTTCAGAGGGGAAAGAATTACTGGGACCAAGTGGCCTGAAAATCATAGAAGTTTTTGGGTTTTTTTTGCTAAAAAGTTTGTAAATATCTGTTTAGCTCAGGTAAAAATGTAATACTTTGGAAGTGGGGGGCCAGCATTATATTACACCTGAGCATGTGCAGGCTTATAATGTTACTGACGAGCACTCTGGTGACCAGTAGGAGGCGCTTGAGGAATGAACAGTGTAACCCAAACGGACTTAAAAATTGCCAAAACTTCCTCATTGTTTCAGACAGAATGCTCAGATTTTTACTGAAGGTACATGGGATCACCCTTCATCTTGTATCCGATGCATTGTTGATTTGACGTATTTTTGATCGTTTTCTAGGTCGAATAGCGTAAATGCTACTGATCTTTAAATTCAACGACTTAACAGCTCTACCGCCTTCAGGTTTGCTTCTAGATTTCTCATGGATGGGCGGTCCATCTTTGGTTCCTTCGCTTACCTTTCGAATTCCAGCCAATTTCGACTCTTAATTTGGCTTCCCGGAGGCGTTTTGTGAAAAATGAAAAATGCCCACGCCAAGGTTATTGATATCAGCGCTTGTCTTCATTTCATATATTATTTCTGCAATCAGAATCCAACTAACACCTAATTCAACTTAAGTGTGCAGCCGAGGGCTCTTAAGTGTGATTAGCACAGTATTTTTTCACTGTGTGTTTAACGCTCTGTAATTTCATTGTCCTCATGTGCTGCAGCCAGAGCTGCACTGTAGCAGTGTTAGCAGTGTTAGCAGCGTTGGCGCACAGTGTTCATGCGTGTTGTAGGTACTGCGCTAATGTCCTTTTTAGCCTGTAAGTGCAGCGTCTCCTCTCTCTGCAGGCACATCTCTCACTTCATGCACAAGGTTCCCTTCCCGTCCTCCCAGAGGCCTCGTATCCTGGTGCAGGTGAGTCACATGCAGGGCCAGATCCTGTTCCAGATTCGCCTCCGGCTGGGCTGTGACTCAAGGCCTTCTCTCTGGAGTAACTCTCCCAAGGTTTACACACAACAAATCGACTGTTTACAGCACTCTTGAAGCCTGTTGGCTGCCTGCTCTGCGAGGCTCCATTTAATAGAGCCTATAGGATCCTGTGTGTTTATCCCTGTGTTCTCTTTGTGCGATTATCTCGATCATATTATGTTTACATAATTATTTCCATCTATGTTGTAATTTTCTCGGTGATGATCTCTGAGTAATTATCTCTGTTGTAGTTGTCCCCTCATGACAGCCTGATGCTGAGCCAACCAGTGTCCTCACCGCTTCCGCTGAGGTGAGTCGAACCCTGTTCAGATACATTTATACTCCTGTCGGTGTGCAGGTTACATTAGTGAAAAGGCCATAGGCCATGCGTGAACTGAATGTGTGTTCTGAGTGGGGTTTCACTCAGGCCTCAGGAGCGGAACAGTTCTAACCCCCCTCTGTGTTGTTCTGTTGGCAGTGGTGGTCGGTTCTCCACGCTTCTGCAGAACCTGGGACCTCAGAACGCCATCACTCTGCTGGTGCTGGCTGTCACTGAGCACAAGATCCTGGTGCACTCACTGCGGCCGGCCGTGCTGACCAGTGTGGCCGAGGCTCTGGTGTCGGTGAGTTTCGCGTCTGATTGGGCTGCATGGTTAAACTGAAGCCCCTCCCCCTCTGAGGTGTAGTTTTTTGTGTGCTTGTGTGTGCGCGTGTGTGCGCGTGTGTGCGCGTGTGTGCGCGTGTGTGTGCGTGTGTGTGTGTGTGTGTGTGTTTTTTTTTTTTTTTTGTTTTTTTCCCCCAAAATGGCAGGTCTATGTTCTTGACCTCCTGCGCTTTCAGTTTCTAGTGGTCATGGTTACATCAGCCTGAAGGTATTTTCATTCCGAGGACAAAATGAAAAAACCAGACGGAGAAGCTGAATACTCCTTAATGAGAAATGGGAGAGTTTTGGATTTGGTGCGGATGCTTTCTTTGAGATAAATGGGCTTGAATTTTTTATTAGTCTCATTTTCGTTTCATGTGAAAGGGCCTTAAGAATTTTTGTTTTCTGTATTCCTATCACGTCTTAAACAGGCAAGAAAGCATTTTAAACAGTGTTACTTAATTAATCTTCTGAATATAAATTGTCTTAGACAATTGTATACTGTCATGGATGGCAGGTTTTGTTGGGAAAAAGATCTCAGGACTTTGTCAGTATGGTTTGAGTTTTTCCCAGGGTCTTTACCGTTAAACAGTTTTAATCTCCCCCCTGTCAGAGCTCCAGTCACGATGCACTAGCAGCACTGAAAACAATAATAAACTGGCAGCTCGTGCTAATCTACAGAGGTTTGTTATAAAGGCGGTTTGTGTCGTCTTTTTACATAAAGTGCTTCGCTTCTCAACAGCTGACGGCCAACTACGGTGATCTTTGCGCTTAGTTGCCTGCAGGCAGTTCGATTTTTCTCTGTCGAAGCATGACATCCCATTGGCTGCATTAAATAAGTTTTTGGGACCAGTGATGGATCTCGGAGCTAATTATAGCTAACGGCTCAGATTGCAGATTGCAATTGCAGTGTACACTTGCAGGGCTCCAAACAATCGTATTTCTCTTAAGTACAAACAGCCATCGAATGACTGGGCAGATAAACAATGAAGTCTGAAGGGCCTGTGAAGAATAAACATGTCTTTGTCCGGGATAGAGGGGTGTTTATATCCCCTGGTGTGTGTGTGTGTCTGTGTGTGTTTGTCTGTGTGTGTTTGTGTGTGTGTGTTTGTGTGTGTGTGTGCTTCTGTGTCTGTGTGTGTGTGTGTGTGTGTGTGTGTGTGTGTGTGTATGTGTGTTTCTGTGTGTGTGTGTGTGTGTGTGTGTGTGTGTGTGTGTGTGTGTGTGTTCTTGTAGTTGTAGAGCTGAGGGATTGTGGTCCCGGGAAAATCCTTGCACTTCAAACTCACAGTTTTAGCCCCTTTAAGAAGAGGAAAGCAGAATTCACGCCACAGAATGGAGGCTTATTCTGCAGGAAAATGGTATCACTACTGTCTGAACTCTAAAGATACAAACAAAATAAATTTCCCTTACTGGGTGAGTGCATTTCTACTCAATACCAGCAGCCACACCAGGACTTGATCAGCCCCAGCTGTGTGGCTAAAGCTAAGCAGGTGTGGGAACGGACAGTTCTTGGATGGTAGACCACCTGGGAAAACCAAGCTGCTGGAAAAGGTGTTATGGCCACCTATTGGTCCGTCCCTCTGGTGGGGTAATCGCCAGTGCAGTGATGGGGACACTGTACTGAAGGAGACACCATCTTTGAATGGGACCTTAAACCGAAGTCCTGAAGCACTGTGGTAATTAAAGATCCTATGACACTCTTCGATAAGAGTAGGGGGCTCCCCGGTGTCCTGGCTAAATTCCCAACCTGGCTCTTTGGACCTGCCACCTAATCATCCCCTGATCTGATTGGCTGTGCAAATTGTCCTCTCCCATCCCACCTCAACCCCCAGGGCTCCCTTGAGAAAGAGATTTCAATCTCAAGAGGACTTCCCTGGTGAAATAAAGGCCTGTATATCTGCTCTGAATTCATATGTTGTGTGTTGGGTATGGATGCCAAACCTTTTTGTTCTTTGGCTGTGGCTGCAGCTTCAGGCTGGCTGCGCCACTCTTGGTTTGACTGGTTTCGGTGTTTCGTGTAGATGATCTTCCCCTTCCATTGGCCGTGCCCGTACATCCCGCTGTGCCCCCTGGCCCTGGCGGACGTGCTGAGCGCCCCGTGCCCCTTCATCGTGGGCGTGGATTCCCGCTACTTCGACCTGTACCAGCCGCCGCCGGACGTCAGCTGTGTGGACCTCGACACCAACACTATCTCCCAGTGAGTGAGCGCCGCCGCTCCCCCCCTCCAGCCCCAACCTCTCAATGAACTCAATTTAATGTCCCAACTCCCTGCATTAGCCATTTAACCTCTGGAACATTCTACTGCAAATCTGTCCCATAGTATTATCTTTCAAAATCCTCCCTTCTTAATGCGCTCAGCTCTGGACTCTCAAAAAGTCATTGCATCCCCCCCCCCTTTCACCTTCCAACCCTCCTCCCCCCACACACACACACACGCGCGCGCACACGCACACACACACACACACACACACACCCTTGCAGTTGTGACTCCTGTCTCTCTGAAGACCTCCCTGAGCTGAAAGAGTTCCCTCTCTTTTATCAGTTCACAGCGCGTCTCTCTCTCGTTCTCTCGCTGAACAGCCCTGCATCCCCAGGCAGTCCATTAAGAAGACAGCGAGGCGCACAGACATTTACTGAACCCGAATAATAATGATAACTGCATAATAACCCTCTCTCCCTCTGAGCGCTGCGTGTCGCTTATTTATCCGGAAAGCAGCGCTGCCACTGTCGCACTGTGCCAGTAGCTCATGGACACGGTGACTGTCCACGGTGACATTTACCTGTTTTATGCACTGACAATTGCTTTTGCTTGTTTAACTTTTCTTGGGGATCTTTGAAAGTACTGTGAGGTTCATCGGCATTTTGACGGAAACGGTAAAGCACTGTGTTCCCACCATCTTTTATGTGGACCTGATGCCCTCAAATGAACCTGCACTGTCTGTTTTTGAGTATCGGCGGTTGTGCATCCATAAGGCCCGAACTGTGTTGGCATTATATCTCTGTGCTGCCCTAACACTTCCGTGCCTCGCTGTGAAAGGCCCCCCTGGATGCAGGCTGTGGTGGGGTCTCTTCAGCGGAGTGGGGGCTGAGGGTTTTTGTCTGTTTTGTCGGGGGGGTTCTGGTTGCTGAGCGCTCTCAGTCAGTCTCTGGGGCCGTGGTACTGGGACTTCCCTTTTTTTGATGCCAGACTGTTGTCTCTGCTTACAGCACTGAGGATAAACGGACCCTGACCTGGAAGGTCCTGCCCAAGAAGGCCTGCAAGAACCTGCTCAACAGCCTGAGCAACCTGTACCAGCAGCTGGCCGAAGGTTCGCTCCCCGCCCTCTACTCTTGTATAACCTCGCTGTGGATTTCTTGGGTCTCGTTCCCCTTCATTAATTTGTGTTAAATTTGTCACTCGGGTGGCACTTTTGTCCGCAACGTCACTTAATGCAGTCGATTTACCACGGGCTTTGGGAACTTCCTCAAGGGACCGAACCATTGCATCTTACTGCGGCTGTTCTGCAGCTCAAGCAGCCGAAGTCCTAGATCTCTGTGGAGCAGCTTCGCCACAAGGCTAGCCAGACAAACGGCACAACTACGAGGGGAATAATTAGTGAAGAGATTGCAGAGGTTGGTGCAGCGTGGGTTTCTGTGGGTATGCAAGCGTTATCACTATGAACACTACAACAGTGGAGAAATGTTGCCACCATCCGTCGCAAATCTCGGTCGTAAAGCTCAAGTTATGAACCCTGACAATACGGTACTTTTATGCTTGCTGATGCTTATAGCCAAAGGGCGTGACCCAAAAAAAGTTTATTACAGTGCCATCAGGTACCCTGTGTAGTTTGTTCCTGTTTAACAGTGACGCAGCGGTCAGAGACGTGGGCTTTGTGAATTGCAGTCTGTGGATATGATGCGGAGATGCAGGCCTGCATTGATCCTCTGTCTTTAAATGTGGTGTACAAGCCCATTTACCTCCTCAGAAAATGCTGTTAAATATAATCCTGTAATAATTCAATCTCGGGAAGTTGCTATGGTTACAGGCTTTTTGTGAAACAGGTTGTTACTCGGTAGAAAATGCTAATAATAGTCATAGTGAGCATAATAGGTTTGTACGTTCAGATTTTTTTTTTGTGCATGTAATGTCCATGGGTCGCCCATGTTATGCCCCTTTAAAGGGTGCAATAGACACATTACTTCCAGCGGGCGTCCCAAGCTGGTGGAAATGTCGGAGGGCTGGGGGCAAAATGGCCATCGAACATGAGAAGGGTTGTTGAAAACTGCCACGGACCTTTTATTTACCTTTTATTTATTTGATTGATTTTGTTCAGTGATTTGGAAAATTCCCCCCTTTGGGGGGAAAAAAGCCCCTGAAAATATGAAATGATTGTACTGGTCACGGGGCAGTATTTTTGCGTGGCAGGTGCCAGATGCTAAACAGAGGCCGTGTGGAGTAGCATGTCGCGTGTCTCAGTCTCGCATGACCCTCTGTAGCGTGTCTCTGAAGTTGCCCTGCATGACTGTGTGCATGTTGCTTGGGTAACCCTGCCTGTATGGCGTGTCTCTGACCCCGGTGCGCATGCCCTTTCCAGGTCAGCAGAGGCCGGTGGAGGACGGGCTGCTGGAGATGGCCGTGAGTGAGCACTGTGACCTGGCCGGCGGCAAGAGCCTGCAGGCCCTGGAGCTGGAGATCCAGGAGGCCTTCCTGCGCTTCATGGCGGCCGTGCTCAAGGGCTACCGCTCCTACCTGCGGCCCATCACCCAGGCTCCCTCTGAGAAGGCCACCGACGCCAGCTCCCTCTTCGACCTGCAAGGTGAGCGAGTGCGTTGCTGCTGAGGCCCTCTGAGCCGCGGCAAATCACAGTGGATTATGGGAGGAACCTAAGAGGATTCGCCTCCGCTGCCCTCTTTAGTAAATGGCACGGTCTGAAATGATCAATAAAACATGCCTTATAGAGCAGGGGCTGATTTAACATTTAGGAGGTCTATCTGTTTGCTCGTGTGTGTGTGCGTGCGTGCGTGCAGGCACGCGAGTGCGTTTGTGCGCGTCCGTGTCTTTGTTTTCTGGCCTCTGTTGGCGTTCACATGTGCAGCTGAAAGCCAAAATATGATCATAAGTCTTTAAAAATGTTTCCATTTATGTCCAGTCTCCCCTGCCTCTCCGAAGGCCTTCAGGACCAGATGGTCTTGCTTAATCCGTGTGAATTCTTGTCAATGTTTTCCTTTCTTAAGGAACGAATTGGTAACCTGTGGGGGAATGTAGAGAAGTATCAGAGCCAGCTTAGCAGCTGTTCCTCTGCTCAAATCTGGCTGATGCTGTTTGCTGATGTCATCCTAGGTTGGCTAGAAATCACGCTCGGGGATGTCCAGCTGCATTAGCGAACTAAAAATAAGAAATAATAAAAACAGACAGAAAGCACATCTGCAGCGCTATTACTAAACCTTGGGGAAAATGGCAGGTGTTAGCCTGGGGAGAGCATCAGGCTTTTCTCTGACTTCAGAATGTAAAAATTATGCCGTCTCTCACAAAAGATGTTTTTGAGCTGTGCCAGAGATGTTTGCTTAGTTGATGGATGTGATTTTCACTTGTAAACGCCCCTGAGCACCAGCCAGAGGTCAGTTGGTGCTGGCCGGAGTAAAGTTGGTCCAGTTACCTGTTAGGTTATGAGAAAGGAGAAGTATCCTCTAATAATAGGATCTGAGGCGAAGTTAATTTCATGAATGAAGTGATTCAGGGCCACATAAATGAAGGTTGTGTTATCAAGTCTGTGATTCTGTTCAGTGCGTTATTTTACGGTGAGCTTGTTAATTTCAGGTTTCTTCTCCTGTTTAGAGGACATACTCATTGGTCTCCCTCTCCCAGGGTCAGGGTGAATAAATACTGTTGATGCTGCGTTCATTTCACTAAGCGTCTGTCTGTCTTCTGTCTGTCTGTGTACATCCCTCCCCAACAGGGTTCCTCAGGAGTCGGGACCGCTCCCACCAGAAGTTTTATTCCCTCATGACCAAGACACAGATGTTTATCCGCTTCATCGAGGAGTGCTCCTTTGTCAGCGATAAGGACGCAAGTCTGGCCTTCTTCGACGACTGTGTGGAGAAGGTAGGCGCGGCTCCTAGCCCCACCTGGGCGTTTCTGCTCCTGTCGCCTCCTCCTCTCTTCTCCTATCTTAATTGATCGGTTCATTGCTCCCTCGTGCTAGTTGGCCTGGTGCATCCATCCACCCAAAGGGCATTGTGCTGTGTTTATAAAGTTTGCGGCCCCATTTCAACCCAGCTGCGGGCAGCGGTCTTAGTGCAAAGTTTTAGTCAATAAAACTGAAGAAATGAAAGCAGCAACAGCCAACATGCTTTCACTGGCCTCAGATCATTTATCATTTAATATTCATGACCAAACTTAATTGAAATATGCGGAAATGCAGAGTAAAAATTGGCAGGGGTGTATGTTTGCTGTGAGGCTTGGAGGCCCTTTGTGTAGGATATTAGAATAAAAAACATTCAACCATTTTCTCATTTAAGTTCTACCACTCTGCTACCAGCAAGCCAACTAGTGCTGTGGATTTGCTTTGGGGGCATTGCCATTCCTGCGTGCCTCTAGTGCTTCGCTGCAGGTTGCCGGCTCTAATCAAATCTGTTTTTTCTGTTGCTCTCTCTGTATCTCCATTTCCCTCTTTCATTCTTTTCTCTCCCTCTGCTGTGATTACCTGTGTGAGCAGCTGTTCAACACAGAACGAAGTGGCGACAGAGGAGGGAAGGTAAGACTTGAGGGCATTTGGGTGTGGCTCGATTTGGTGGTACTGCAAGCCTCATTTGACGCTTCTCTCAGCCCCTTTAGCTGGAAGCTCATGTCCTGCAGGGGAACAAGCATTACTGAGCACTGCCTTGCCTCTGCATGTCATTCCACTAGTTTTTGAAATGGTCATAAGTGTGTGGCCTTCCTAAAAAACAGTGGACATACTATGGTATTGATGGCATATTGGGCTGCCCAGTCAAAACGCATCACACAAGGGGTCCTGCTGTATTATCTGAAATTGATTAGTCTGTGGGTAATCGGACTAGCCAATTTATTGTGTCAGCAGACTAAAGAGTAGCAGGGAATGCCTGAGATCTCATGTGCAGAGGCAGGTTGGGGGTTTTTGGATCTGTGCATGGAAGTCCTTGAGCTCTCATTATTACTCCCTCTGAGAGGCCATGTAACTCTGCTCAGCAGGGCTCACTGTATTTCAGGCAGCATTCTTAGTTCTACCAGTTGGTCATGGTGGTCTGATCTTATTACATCCAGCAGCCATGAGTCAGGCATGGCCATGTCTTTCGCGTAGTTAGCACAGCGCTGTGACTCGTGACCCCGCTGCAGCTGATCCCTGCCCCCTTGCCTCTGCTAAGCTCGTGCGCCCCCCTTCTCTGCAGCCCCACAAAGCAGCCAACAGGGCAGCCATTAGTCCCTCCTTGCTGTTCGCCCTTTTCCATCTCTGCAGTCCTCAGTGTGGCTTTGATTTCTCTCCCTTGATTCTTCGAGGTTGTTGTTATTGGTGCGCAGTGTTGCTGGGAGTTCAGAGCAGGTGCATGTAGTTTAGCTCGTTCTGCATTAGTAAATTAGACGGTTGGCTGGGTCAGTTGGCAGAGATACTGGGCTGAAACGGTGGGCGAGACGATAAATGGAAGCGAATATCTGACTGCATGGGCTGCTAGTGTTCAGGTCTGTACAGAAAAAGCCCAAATACTCCACTACTTTGGGCCTCAAAGCAGCCTTTCCCCTGCCCTGTAGAAGCCTGGCTGTCCCCCCTGCTGTGCCCAAGTCGCACCCCCTGGATTCAAATTTGCACTCAGTCGGTGGAGATACCAGAACTGCTACAGCCCCCTCAATGCCAGGTTTGTCATTTGTATATCAGAACCGGTCACGATCTGGGCTTATTCTCTACCGACTGAAATCTAGGTCACCTGAAGTTTCTCTCTGTTCTGTTGAACACGTAGCTCTGTTGGCCCTTCAAGATATTGACTGGTAGACGAGTGCCTGGTTTTTGCAAACCTAGCGGAGCGTTACAGAGCCTCAGCTCGCTGGCTGACATGAAATCATTCTGCTGTTTTGTTGCCCCTCCCCCAACTCGCTGAAGCTACTTGGCATTCTGTAATAATTTTCTGGTCTGTGTGGGTTGTGGGTTATAAGCGCGGCTTTCTGTATTCTTTTGTTGTTTTCCCAGTACATAACAGAGGTGCCGGAGAATTTTTTGGCGGGGCAGTACATTGCTGTCAGTGTCAGGCTGCTCTGCAGTAATGCTGTGTTCTGGACTGTTAATCGGTGCTGATTTCGCTCAGTGGGTTGCGTGGGCGGCCTGTGGTCCCGTGCCAGGATGTAGCCATTCTTTTCATGCAGGAGAGCGTGATATCGCTGTGCTCCTGACCCTCAGGTTGACAACGAGCGTCCGGAGGAGAACAGGCTGATAGAGCTGGACGAATCACATCGCAGTGAGCACACGGTCTTCATCACCCCCCCAGAGCTCCCTCTGCTCCCCGAGGGAGAGGAGTATCCACTGCGCTACCGGTACTGCAGAGCTGTTCTACTCACCTGTTTATCATGGGAAACCCGAGGGGAAATGCTCATCGTTTAGCTTCAGTCCATGACAGTTGCCTTAATCCATATGGTATTTTGGCAAGGGCTCCTGTCAGTGTCCTTGAAGGGGATTAGTTGTGTACCTCAGTGTTCTTTTGGGTTGTGCTATTTGCAGTTAGACTGGTGTCCATCTGGTCTTTGAAAACCTTGGAAATGATAAATTCAAGTGATAAATTCAAGGTTGTTATAATGCCTGGACTTGCTGAATGTCCTGACTTCTTGCTGGCTTTGTTGATAGGAAACTACTTGCAGTTACGTGAATACAGTACCTTTGAATTTTGTATCTTTGAATAAACTGCAGCAGTGAGAATGTTTGCGATTTTCGTTGAGGTCATTTACTGTGCCTAAGAGGTCCTGTAGATTAAATGACCAGGTGCATGTGGTGAACATTCGTTTCCGTTGCCTTCTCAGATACAGTGGGTTTCCCGTGCTGAGCAGCGAGCTCTTTGACCCTCAGGAAGGCTTGCGGGCGCCTGCATCCTGTCTGGCCAATCGCCACAGCTGCAGCACCAGCCCCGCCCCCATGTTCCGCCGCACCAAGCAGGTGAGCGTTCACTGCCGGGACTCCGCCCACTGCTGTGACATCAGTCTCTGCATGGATTTTATGGTATTCTGTTTAATTGAATTAAGGGTGCACTGCAACTGTAACTTAAAGAGAAACCGTATGAATGAATTGCTGTGTCTTGCTTCTTGCGTTCTGCAGGAGATCCGCTCGGCGCAGAAGATGGCCAAGAAGTACTCGTCCATCCCGCAGATGTGGTCCAAGTGCCTGCTGCGGCACTGCTACGGGCTGTGGTTCATCTGCCTGCCGGCCTATGTGGCGGTCTGCCACTCGAAGGTTCGGGCGCTTCGCGCTGCCTACGACGTCCTGAGGAAGATGCAGATGCAGAAGCTGCAGCCGCCTGACGAGGTACCAGAAACCCCCCCCCCGCCAGCTCCTCTGCACCGGCGCTTCGCTCACTGCCATACGCTGTCTCTCCTACCGCCATGTTGTGGTTTGATTGCAGCCATTTTCCTCCATTACAGGCGTGAAGACTTCCCTCTCATGTCAAGAGTTTTAATTGGGCTTCAGTTTGCTCATTTGTTTCAGAAAGTGAGGGGACAATCATGTGATGATATGAGTGTCCTCGAAAAAGGTCATTAGTTTCAACTCCTCTGCAAGTGTTGGTACCTCATTTGTGGCCTCGTTGGGGTGCATTTCGTCATGTGCTCGCACCCGTGTCTGACGCCTGAGCCGGTGTGTGTGCCGCCGCAGGTGTGTTACCGGGTCCTGATGCAGCTCTGCGGCCAGTATGGCCAGCCTGTCCTGGCAGTGCGGGTCCTGTTCGAGATGAAGAAAGCTGGCATCCAACCCAACGCCATCACCTATGGCTACTACAACAAGGTAAACCTGGGCATGTGCTGATCCGCTCGCCAAGTGCAGCCACTTCATGGACGTTTGGCATGAAGTCGACAAATTGTGGAAAATGCAGCTGAAATGAGGAAGGAGGGATTTGCACAGTTCATTCACCCCGTACTGTACTGCAGTACATTGTGTGATGTTTGAACTCGTGAATTCAGTTGTCTGTAGACTGATAATGATGCAGCAAGTTGCTATAATAAGGTCATATGACATTGATGATGTTAAAGAGGCGATCGTATCCCGTTCCAATATCAAAAGAGCCTCAGAAAAAGGCCATGTTCCTCAAGATCAAAGATGCGAGGCGGGCGAGGCTCACCGATTCCCCAACAGACACATACGCTAATGATGCGTCACATGGAGTCCCACGTTCCCCAAAGGCAAATGAGAGCGTCATTTGATTAAAGGAGCGAATCCAGTCGAATCTCGGTGGGTGAAGGCCAAGTCATCGCATTGTATATTAGATTCTCATGATGGAACGCCAAAGAATGTACTCTTGTTCTATGGAGTCGAGGGTGTGTGAAATTTTCAAAGCCGTGATCTTTGATTGTATTTGCATTCTCTATGACGTGCCAGCGTTCCTGGAATTGGGGTTGTATTTGCATTTTTTTTCCAGGCTTTTCTCACGGTCAGGGTACTTTTCTCTGACAAGGAGCGAATTTGACTCCTTTCACTAATATTGCACGCACCTGAGCAAAGATCGCCCCCTACTGGCCCTCCATCATCACATCCAGCTGCGGAGAAGTTTTCCTTGGCCGTCTCTCACCTTTGGTCTCGCTCTCTCTGCCCACGCCGCGGTCACACGTATCTGATTTGGCAGGAGTGTCGAGAGGCTGCGGGGGGTTTCGCACTGTGTTGCGTGTAACGTCCGTGATAATTGGGGAGTCTGATTCGGCAGTGATCCGTTCCACCTCGGAGAGGAAAAACGCTGTGGTATTTTTCTGGGTCAGCGAGCGAGGGGTGAAGTGAGATAAGTTGTGGGTGCAGTACTGCGGCGTGGCCTCTCTACCCGCCTTTAACAAAAACCCACTGCTGCCGAAGGCTTCAAAGCCAGTCTTTGCGTTTTATGTAAGAGTTACTCTCTATACCTCCAGTAATGTGCTTGTGAATGAAAGGTACTGTGTGCCTCAGTGCTGACTTTAGAGCCTCATGTGGTTAGATTAGATTGTAATTCAGATGGACATTATTCCATCCTCACTGCAGTGGTGTTTAGTGATGGCATAGAGGTGAGGCTGTTTGGGGCAGAAAATTGATCATGGGGTGTATCGTAGAGGCAGAAGGCAAATGCTATTAATTGTTGGCTTGAGCTGTCAGACTGGGGCAAATAAACAACAGACTGTAAATGAAAGATAGAGGCTGCATCTGTTTCAGACAGGGAATGGTTTTTGCTGCTCGAGCATCCAGACACTCAACCAGTGATAATACCATCATATATCAGCACCGTTTTTTTTTCCACGCGCAGTCATATTCCTGGTTGTCCAAGAACCATTTTATCTGAATAATTAATTTCAATGTACTGGAGAGCTCTTATCTGATGGTAATCCTTCAGTGGAGTGAAGTAATGTTTTAAGTTTGTCTGAGGGCGTTTCTGTGCATTCATGAGTGTGCGGGTGTGTACAGATGTGCATGTTTGCATTGCTCTGTGTTTGTGTGCGTATGTTCATGCGCGTGAGCGTTTGTGCTTGTGTGCACATTCTGAGCTCGTGCAAGTGTGTGTGTGTGTGCGCACGTGTGTGCATATGTTTGTCTACATGCATAGGTGTGTGGGTCTGCGTGCTTGTACTGTAGGTGCGCATGTGTCGTGCTCATGCACAAATACAGGGACGTGTGTGTGTGTGTGTGTGTGTGTGTGTGTGTGTGTGTGTGTGTGTGTGTGTGTGTGGTTCTCCCCCTGCTTCAGTGTCTCCTGCGTCCTGTCCCCCTCAGGCAGTGCTGGAGAGCACCTGGCCGTCCAGCACCAGAGGAGGTTACTTCCTGTGGCTGAAGCTGAGGAACGTGGTGTTGGGCGTGGCCCGTTTCCGCCGCATGCTGAAGAAGCAGCATCCCAGCGCTGCACTGACCCCCTTGTCAGGTACAGGGGGCTGCTGGGAAGAGTCTGGGGGGGGTGCTCAGCCGCACAGACCCTCACAGGTGCCGTTTGTGACCCGTGAGGGTAAAGTGAGTCTTATGTCACACCTGCGCATTTCCAGTAAATGCCAAAATGGATGCGTCTGTTCTCAGCCACTTCATCTCGATAAAATTCCACCCTGTGCACCTTCCTGATGAGGAAACATCGATGAAGGGTCGAAGATGGGCTATTTGTAAACAGCGTTTCGCTTCATGATGGAAAAATGTCCTGAAACAAAGCCCTATATTGACCAATTCCGTCGTTAAATTCCTCCCCAATTTTGCTGAGGAATCCCCATCATCTCTCTACCAAAATAACATACGGAATCCCCACTCTCCTTATATTGTATTCATTATAATATTACACGTCAGAAGTAGCCAATAGCAGCCATTGAGTTGCAAAAGAATCAGCCTTTTTCCTCTCCTAGGCCCCATTTCCTGGCTGGTGATTGGTCTTGGCACCATTGCAAAGCGTCCCGTGTCATCTATACAGTGGGGCAGAGAATTCAGTTTTGAATTTTGGTCATTAAGACTCATTTTGCCATCACTGGTCACATTTAGTAAAACGCAGCACCAGTGTCTCGCTGTGTAAGTCTGGAAACGCAAAAACGGGCATCTAACGCCCAGCAGTCTGAGTGCCGACATGCAGACTGAGCCCCACGCCCTGCCTGTGACTGAGATCGCAGGTGAAATTTCACAGAAGCGCCTCTCCGTCAGTCCCATCCTGGCTCCGGCACACGAATCCCAATTAAAGAGGTTAATTAATGACACCGAAGACCGCTGCCTCTTCAGCTCTCCTCCCGGTCCCCTGGGATCTCAGGCCTGCGCCGAGCCCTTCCCCTCAGCCCCCCCGAGAGGACTAGGCCGGGTGACAGAGTGCGCCGGTTCCAACAATCCTTCAGTGACCTCGCTAGAACATCAGCCGCAGAAATCCTTTCATGATTTTTATGTCAAACCGACAGAGACCTTTGTGAGCCGCAGGCTCTTTGAACTCCAGTCGAGGGACAATTCCCCGTCGTGTTGAGTCTTTATGATGACCCCCCGTCCAATTTTGCAGTCCCCAGATATCTGAGCATCGATTTCTTTGTGCCTCTTGTTTTCAGAGTCTCCACAAGCCCCGCCCCCCTGGCGGTCCTGCTGATTTATGCATCCCTGCTCCGTCGCTGGAGCCGTTTGGAGTCTGTTTAGTGTGTGCGGCTCGGAGGGACACGGGCCTGTGTGCCCTGCAGGGAGAGCTGTACAGCCGCTTCACGATAATCGTTTTTCTAATTACATCTCCAGACGATGAGTCGGGAAAACTGTGGGTTTGCTGTCGCTCGCTGCGCTCGCTGCTGCTGCCGCGTCTGTAGAAGTTTCTCGTGAGCGAAGCACAGGTCACAGTTGTAAATGAATTAATTTCATATTCGGCGCAGACCTCGTGTGTGGCAAGGTCACAAAGCCCATCAATGATTGGTTTATTGCGCGTATATGATTCGGGGTTATCAGATATTGGGCGTTTGCAGATGCACGTATACGTGCGGGGACCGTCTGTCTCCTTCTCTCCCTTTTATTTGTCTTCTCTCCGGCTTATTCAACATACGGTATCACCGCTGACACTGAGGGAAATCAGTGTCTGAGGCTGCGCTGTATCTCAGGGCTGGGAGAGTAATCGCTGTTCGGTGGGGCGGCGAGACGTTCTTCATGTCGGTGGTGGACGAGTTCCAAAGCTGGGTCAGTCTGGGTGGGGCGAGGGTGTGGTGATGTGCAAAGCTTGGGCAGCAGTGTGCTGGCTCTCAGGCCAGAGTTTCTCCGAAGATGTTGTCTCTCTCCCAGCAGAGACGGCCGCTAACGTTTGCTTTCCCCGAGCAGATGGCAGCGACCTGGACGCAGTCAGCCACGGCAGCCTGGATAGCGCTAACGATGCTAACCCCGCCGAGCAGAGCCCCTTCGGCTCCGACTTAATGACAGTAGACTCCACGGACGATAGATCTAGCACAGGTACCCTCCAGCCTGCCTCGCCCTCACACCATCTCTCTTCTTCTTCTCTCTCATCCTGCCATTCTGCTGTCTTTCTCTCCGTCATCCCTCACCCGCGCCTTCCTTCCTTCCTGCCTGTGGGTGTGGTCTCCTGACTTTCCCTGTCACTCACCCTCTTAACTCCGCCCTCCCCCGCCGCCCCGCATGCAGTTCGTCGCCGGAGCGGCAGCAGAGGTTTGAAGTCGCGGTCGTCACTCTCACGCAGAGGCCACACCCTCCTCTGCTCAGGTACTTGGCCCTCCAATCATCTCACTCCTCCTCTCACTCCATCTCTTCCTACTTTCACTTCATTCACTCCATCTCTGTGACCCTCTGCAGCTCATTCTGTTGTAAGGGCCGGGGGCTCAGTTCCCCTGCCGCACTGATCAGAGTTAATGACCAGCCAATCACAGCGAGAGCAGCGTGTAAGGACACCTTCTCCTGTGGTTGGGCAAAGTTACTGGAAGTGGAGATTCAGTGAAAGAGTTCAGGATGAAAGTTTGGATTCAGTAACTTCAGGAGACGGCGGCTGTGTGTAATTTACCTCACAGGGCAGGAAGAAAGTCTCTGTGATCTTTTTCTCTTGTGTGATGACGAGAGCTGCAGGCGAACTGCTGCAAGAGATGAAAAACCAGATCAGACCGGAAAGCCGGGAGACACAGATCTCTGCCTGTGCCCTCAGAATAGAGAGAGAGGGAGAGAGATGAGGGTGGGAGGGGGAGAGAGAGAGAGAGAGAAAGTGAGAGATTTAATGCTGCCGCCTGTTTCATCTCCTGTACTCTGTACACTCACTGACTCGGCTATTCTGAAGGGGGTCCTAAATAAAACAGGGTTCCCTCTGAGGTGGGTTCAGATCCAGGTCCACATAGACCAAGTGCAGCACTAGCTTCCTCTGCGCCGACCTTGGATACACTTTGGCAGAATAGTGCCCCCTGCTGTGTAGAGGCAGATCTGCATTGTGTGTGTGCGTGTGCGTGCGCGTGCGTGTGCGTGTGTGTGTGTGTGTGCGTGTGTATGTGTGACTGACGGTCCATCTCTGTGGCAGGTGGTCAGTCTGACCTGGGCTACAGCTCCCTGTCCAAGGAGGAGGTGCGCAGGGGAGAGGGCAGCCCTCAGGGCGGCACGCGCAGCCAGACAGAGGACAAGAGGGAGAGCGACTCCAGCTCCTGTGAGTCTCTGCTGCGCACGTGCAGATCCTCATACGCATGGACACACTTTCTCACACACATTAGAGTTCGTGCAGCGATCCTCGGTAGGACTCTGCATCGACTTGCGTTCGTCATCGACGGCCGAACCCCAACCTTCGACAAATCACACCTCAACCTGACCGTAATCTTAACCTAACCTCAATTCCTCAGTTCACACCTGACCCCTGACCTTAACCCTAATCTCAGCTATTACGTTTTGCCTCACTTGGACGAGGCTTTGGTCCACATGACGACTACTGGGCCTGAGAAGATCAGTTTTCATACCAGAGAAGGTCCCAATAGGGAACCAAAATGCGGCCACATGCACGCGCGCACACACACACACACACACACAGACATGCGGCCACATGCACTCGCGCGCACACGCACACACACACACACAGACATGCGGGCGCGGCATGCGCATCCTTATACACCCATATTTGCACTGACACATTCACCCACAAACGCAGACAAAAGAATGCACTCTCATACTGTCTGTTCTCTGAGGGGACACAGAGGTCCCCTGCTATCACTTCAACTGCACCTCGAGCTGACGTACGAGCTCTGCCTTTGAGTTGGGCTCTGTGTTGGGTCTGACTGTGAGTGTACGAGGTCAATTTAATCTTCTCTCACTGCCACAGACGAGCGTGTTTCAGTTATTGAGTCTGCAGATTTCAAGTCTTCGAGCCATTTGTGAAAAATGCAATAGATGTTTGAGTTAAAGGGCATCTAAAGTCGATTCTCAGACGGGACATTGAACGTCCAGTGTTTACAAACAAATCACTTGCTTTTTGTCGACATCTTGCATTGTCACATGACCAATTTCATTCATATAAACCAATGTCTTGTGTACAGACATAGATGATTCTTTTATTTCGGTTTGTTTGCACAGGTGCGGCTCGCTGATTGGCTGATAAACAAAAATAATGGGAATCAACTTTAGATGCCCTTCAAATTCACTGTCAGTGCTTCATAATATTTGTTTATCTTTTTGGTTTGAAATGCCAAAACTGACTCATTTTTTGATTACTTTTTTACGTAAAGGCTATTCAGCTGTGATTCCTCCTTTTTTGTCTATGCTGCCCTCTAGCAGCCGTGTTCGCTATTGCACCAGTTATTAAACTAATTTTTTCGAAGGTTGTATTTGCCTTTGAGCTTCACCTTGAGTTTTGAGCGCAAACAAACTGTGACGCATCTTCAGCGATGTTTTGCCCTTGTTTTTGTATGTGAAGAACAAAATACCCTCCGCTTTCGTGATCAACTGGCGAACGCAACCGCTGTGTAGTAACTGTTAATCCGCTTTCACACCGGACGCGACACGGATTTTTGGCACGGCAAATTACATTCTAAGTCGATGCAAAACGTCTTTGCATTGACTTTGAATGTAATCTGTCGTGTGAAAAATTAGTTTTGCGTCCGACGTGAAAGCAACATTATTTTCACGTATGACTGTCACATAAAGGTTGTTAATTAAACAATGTACAGGCATCATTATTTTCCCAGTCATCTCCCAAATGCATGGGGAGAGGGTCATAAGCAGCTACTGCGCTACTCTGTGAGGTGAAGGCCTCTTCATCTCAGCACATGACTGTAGTCTGTACTCAGGGCTGGGACATGAGTGTGTAGAGAGGACATGCAGCAGGGGTCTGTGAGGGACTAACGGGTCTGTCCCGGCAGTGTCTGAGACGGAGAGCTCCAAGGGCAGCGGCGACTGCCTCCCGCACCTGGATTTCCCAGCAGTCCGCGGCCCGTTTCAGCCCTGCGCCGGCATCGTCCGCAGCAACTGCCCCTATGACGGTGTGACCAACAGAGCGAATGACGCAAGCGCAGGTGTGTACGGTTTACTCGTGCTGCTCCCACACATCGCACACACTGATCCTGCCTCTTCTTTTTCATTACACTTTAATTAGAGGAGTCGCTGATTTGGATCCTTTAGCTCTTGATATGAACAGCAGTATCTGAGCCTGTTTGTCCCCCGCCGCCGCGGTAGCAAGCGGAACGGTTTGACACATTTTATTCATCTTTGGCTTCAATGTGTATTGGTGTGATACACCGACCCCAGTCGATTTTCGTCACCTGGTGGGGGACGTGGCCACGTTTAGTGGCAACACTTGTTGTACCTGGATTAGTGTGCGGCGGTTTATTATTCCATTACGAATGCAAGTTTTGATCAGAACACAAATAGTTTATTATTCTCATCCTCCGTCCACCAAAAGTGACTAAAAATTATTGAAGAATGAGCAAATTAATATTATTGTGACTTGGCATCTTGTCGCAAAAACTTTTATTTTTGTCTGGATGTGATTGAGTTGGCGTAAAATGTGGACTCTGAATTGTTCAAAATTTGAAAAGCCATTTCAATCAGATAGCCTTACCTATAAACAGGCCGACAGTGTTTTTTTTCCCTTGCGTTGAGTTTTGCGGAATAGAGAGGCGTTAAACAACGATTGTGTGAGCAGTTATGGTCCCTGTCCCTTCATCTCTCTCCTCTGACCTCCTCCTCCTGCATCCAGCTCACGCCGCAGGGCTGCTTTTCTCCTCCCTGGCGGAGTCAGGGTCACTCGAGGGCAGCGGCCTGCGCAGGAGACACAGGAGTGCAGTGGAGGAGGGCCAAGGTACGCCGGACTGGCCCGAGGTCAGAGGTCGCAGCCTGAGTGGGGACGCGACAGGACACCGGGTTCTGGGGCTGGGCATGACCCAAGGAGAGACGGACCCTGCTCGCATCGCTGAGATGCTGGGTGCTGACGCGAGGATCCTCTCCGGAACTCTGCAGAAGAGTGCGAGGCCAGACTCTTTGGACGTTAACAGGGCGGGGCCAAAGGGAGAAGCTGCGGTCAGACCCAGTTCACTGAATATTGGCACACTTAAGCATTGCCATATAGACCACCGAAAGGGCACCTCCATCGACGATGACAAGGCTGACACACCCGCCATCTTTGACCTGGAGGATCTGGATGGGGAGCCGGGGGAGGGCTCGGGGCTGGGGGCGGGGCCTGGCAGGAGAGGGGTGGAGCGCAGCGTGAGCAGCAGTAGCTTGGGAAGTCGGGTGGTTATGCGCACAGGAATCGAGACAGGCTTCGATCCTCTGTCCCTGCTGGCGGCCGAGACGGAGAGAGAGCAGGAGGAGGCGGAGCCTGAGCAGGAGGGCGGGCCTCTCACGCCTCGCCGTGACCTCGCCGAGGAGATCGAGATGTACATGAACAACATGGGCAGTCCGCTCAGCAGCCGCGCCCCCAGCATGGACCTGCAGGAGTCCTCCAGCCCCGCCCCTCAGGCCTCGGCCTCGTCCCGCCGCGGCAGCCTGCCCCAGAGCTCGCCCCGCCCCGCCGGCATCCCGCGCTCCCGTACCTACCACCCCCGGCCTCGCCCCCGTTCCCGCCTCTGGTCCTCCCCCACCTTCTCCCAGGGCAGCCTGAAATGCGACAGGGAGTCTGCAGGGGAGCCGGCCTCGCCCTCACCCTCCTCCTTCGCCCTCGACTCCCTCCTCACCCCCACGCTCGACGTCTTCAAGAGCAGCATGGTCTCTGCAGGGAAGGGCGTGGCGGAGAAGGCCAGCCGCTGGTACTCGCGACTCTCCTCCTATACAGCGCCTTCTAAGGTAGGATGAGCGGCTGCGCGAGAGTCGCTGAATTTTAGACCAATAAACAGCCCCGCAGGAAATGTAAAAAGTATGTATGCGGGAGCTCTGAAAGAAGTCTCCACATGATAGGTTTTCAACAGCTTTGATTTTGATATCTTACATCATTGAGCAACAGTAGCTACATTTGGCACTCTGAGGGTTAATAAGAGCTGAGGCTGGTGCTGGTTTGTTAGTCGTTAATGTTTGGACTAAATGAATATTCGGCATAATCCTGGAGCTGGATGTGGAGGAACATTTTTCTTGACTGAAGAACAAGTCGCAGAAACATCTAACTTATAAGCCGCAAATTTTAATTGGCCAGTTAATTGTCTCAAACCACACCTGCCTCACCATGACTCTTAGGCTTTTGATTTTGAAGACTATGGGAACATGAGATAAAACAAGATAAATTATCTGCCTAACCTTAGGTGAGGGACACACATTTTCTGATATTTTTGATTGATCTGTTTAACACCCAGTCAGACCAGCTGGAAGAGAAAAACAATGTTAGATTTAAATTTCCCGGACATTTCCCTGGAGAGATTTTATCGGATGTACAGCGCATAAAAACGAGACTTACGGGCACTCGGAAGCGCTGCTTATGAGCATTTCTTCTTTATAGCCGGATGTACACTTGGCAGAGTTATTGTGGAAGCACTATTAGACTCACAGCGGATCAGAAGCGCAGTGCGCTGTGTGTGAAAATACATACCAATGAGAGGAGTTTTAGGTTTTTACACAGACGGCGCCGCACAGGAAAGATGAATTTTTAACTAGTGGGTCGGCTTGTTTCTCCATTTCTCATATCTCATGTTATTGCAAATCCGCTGTGCACTGGGTCAGCCTGATGTCTCTAACCGAGCAGCTGAATGAGTCTTGTGTCTGTTTGTCTGTGTGTCTGTCTGTCCTGCCGCAGGACATGAGCTCAGACGGGGCCAGCGTGTCGTCCCTGGGGCTGGGGGACCCCGACTGCTCCTCCCTGCTGGATGAAGACCCCTGTCTGGAGGCCTGTAGCCCCACCTCCCCCCCGCGGAACGGCCCAGGGGGGCCCAAACGGAGCCCCCACAGGATCCGTCAGGACAGCCCCACCCTGACCCCCCCAGGACGCCCCGCCCGCCGCACAGGTATCCCACACTGCCACATGGACTAGATTAGATCATCAGACTGCCTGTTCCTCACCAGGTTAGGGGTTCGAGTTGGTTTAAGTCTGCATCCATATGCCTCTTCGTTTCTCCATCTCAATACCAGGGATACTGCAGAACCTGCTTGTTTGAGGGATGTATTGCAGAAATTGGCAATTAAAAATTTATGGCTTCAAATGCAGAGTCTGCCGAAGTTTACTTCAGAAAGGGAGTTTTATGCCATGTAAATTAGTCCCAGGGGTAAAATGAGATCAGTGAAGCCAATAAAAACCAAAACAAGAATTACTGACGAAAACTGAGATTTACTGCTTAAATTGAAGTTTATAGTGGCCATAAAAATTTCATATATTCCAGCGTGTGTGGTGTGCATTTTGGTAAAGTGCACCCATGTGCATTCTGAGTTAGATATTGGTAGCACTTTACTGCAAAGGCGCGATATCACCGCCGGCGACTGCAGTCTGACCTCCGGCTCTTGTGCTGTAACGACGGTGTCTGATGCCCTGAGCGCATCACTGATCAGGGCCAGGGAGGGATGCTCTCATTGGCTGCTGCCTTCTGAGTAGCACCTGTTCAGTGCCCTGGTTTGCGTGGCCTTTGGGATGCGGAGGATCTCGTGCTGCCGCTGAGGTATCGCTAACATGAGCTCAGTTTGTTACCTCTGGTCCTTTTGTGGTAATGTGAACAGTCCGGCTGAAGAGCCGAGCGCAGGGGCCGCAGGGCCTTTGGTCTCGTCTGACCTCACGCCTCCCTCTCCCCTCAGGCTGTGCCTCCCCCCCGTCCCGCTCTCCCCAGCTGGAGAGGCCCGACCCCGGATCCTCCCGCTACACCTGCAGCTCCACCAGCAGTTACGCCTTCCACAACTACGCCATGGAGGTGAGTCTGCCATGACACTGGGGGCGGAGTCTGGGCCCTAACTCCACCAATGAGGCCCCACAAAAAAATGTTGGTTTATCATCAGAAAAACATGATGCAGGTTTTTTTTTTTAATGCTCAGTTCGCTTATGTGTTTGTGACATATTTTACAAGGTTTATAAGCTCTTTAATTTTCCAGTACTCGACTGAGAACAGCACAGGATTATATATTCCTCAAGTAAACCGCTGAAGTGTCCGCCTATGGCTGCTCTCGCACTGCTCGCTTGGAGCACGAAATTCGATGCAGGCGGGGATTTTTTTTTTAATGGGGCCTACCAGCTGACAGAGAATCAAGAAATCTTGTCGGATCCTCTTGATTTACCCGTCCCACTGCTTACATGTCATTAATGAAGGAGACGGCGGTTTTGAGACTGGTATGATTTGGCAGTCGTCAGGTTGTCAGTAGCTGTGGTTGGCAGCTCCAGGTCAGTCGGGTCGTTATCGGCGGAGGTTAGTTGCTGTATTTGGACTGCGTGCCTTGAGGGATGTCGCTGCGCGTGTCGGTCTGCAGGTGCTGATCTCCAGCTGCTCACGCTGTAAGACCTGCGAGTGTCTGGTGTATGACGAGGAGATCATGGCCGGCTGGACCGCAGACGACTCCAACCTGAACACCACCTGCCCCTTCTGTGGCGGCTCCTTCCTGCCCTTCCTCAACGTGGAGATCAGGGACCTGAGAGGCTCCGGCAGGTGCAGGCGACTGCGCACGCACGCGCACACACACGCACACACGCACACACACACGCACGCACGCACACACGCACACACACACACGCACGCACGCACGCACGCACACACACACACACGCGTACACACACGCCCACACGCACGCACGCACACACACACGCCCACACGCACACACACGCTCACACACACACACACACACACACGCGCGCGCGCGCACACACACACACACGCACACGCACACACACACGCCCACACGCACACGCTCACACACACACACACGCGCGCACACACACGCACGCACGCACGCACACACACGCACGCACACACGCACAAACGCGCGCACTCACACACACGCGCGCACTCACGCGCACACACACACACACGCACGCACACACGCACACACACACACACGCTCACGCACACACACGTGCACACACGCGCAGAATGGAATGGAACGTCAGGTGCCCAGACTGTTGAATGGGGATTTGTGTCTGCGCGCCCTGGGCCAATATTTTCATTAATGCATCGGTCACTGTGTCACAAAATCTATTAAATTCCTGTTTCATTGTACCCAACAAATAATACGATTTAATTTTCTGTTTAATGCTTCTTTTCTTGTTTTACTCATTGTGAAGATCCATATTCTCAGCCGTCTCTGTGTTGTCGGCTTTATCTGACTGGATGGAAAGTTTTTTAGCTTCTGTACCATATTTCTGTGCGTTTAGGGTCTGTCTGAAGTCCCCTGCGCCTGATGTTCTAACTTCCTACTAACAAGCGTCAGTGTGAATCCCCCTCCTCTCCTCTGCCGGTCTTCACTCTCTCCCACCGTCTCGTCTCAGGTACTCCCTGAGGAGCAGTCCCTCCACCGATGAGGCGGGCGCATCTCCCTTCTCTGTGTCCGCTGGCCTGGGGACCAGGACATCTAACCTACCTGCACCCTGCCCACACCCAGCCCTCTCCCCTTCCTCTCCTGAAATCACCCTGCCGGATTGTTCTGGAAGCGGCCGGTATGCACTGGTGCCAGTAGGGTCTTTCTGCTCTTACTCTGTGGTGTTGTGTTTGGCTTCGCTCTCAGTTCTGGTCCTGAGAGGCATCACTCATGATTACTGACTCTGTGTCCTTCAGTAGATCATGCAGACGGTGCGCGCTGGGTCCCACTGTCACCAACTGATTCTGCTGGCGGCCTATCCATACTGAAGATCCCATGTTCATATTTCTGTGTGTGTGTGTGTGTGTGTGTGTGTGTGTGTGTGTGTGTGTGTGTGTGTGTGTATTTTTGTCTGACACAGAACCAGATGCCCCCAAAACAGCAGCATGGACATCGCAGTGGAGCGTCACCCGGGTCCCCTGTCCCCACCGCCCCCCTTGACTCGCAGCATCAGCACCTTTGACCCCAGTGAAGAGCCACAGAAGCCCTGTGATCGCTTCTCCACCGGGAGCCTCCCCAGCCGCTTTAACGAGCACACGGTGAGAGGCCACTGTGGTGAACAACTGGAATATCGGGCATAGACAAGGCAACAGGTTGGCGTGAATCCAGCTAGTAGGGTGGAAATTTTATTTGCAATAAGAAACTGAAAGACAATAGACTTGGAGCTTTAATGTCCTCAGGGGAATTGGCCAGTGTCACGCGGTAGAGTTGCATTGGAGCGAGGCTTTCTGGAGGGAGCGCAATGTTATTATTTCCCCTTCTCTTTGCCTTTGGATAGAAAAATAGAGGTGTTAGTAACGCACTTGTGGAACGCACTCTCAGCCAACTTGTCCACGTCTGCCGCAGTGCCGTCTTTATATCAAGCCTTAGTCAGCTGCATATACGGACCAGGTGCGTGGCCTCGTGCGGAATGCGTTGGCAGAGCCCTCCTTGCACGTCTTCCCGCCAGTGGTGGGAGCTGTCCAAGGTACAGTGGCGGCCAGGGGTGTTGAATGGAATCCTGGCTGACATGCGCTTCCCACGGTGCTGAAGGAAAGGGCGGATACGGCTTTGGGTGGTGTGACATGGTTTGTGGCCATGTCTGTTGATTCAAACACCACATCACATGCAGGGTTTCAGTCTGATCGTTCAGCCGCAGTACTCTTACTGTCACTGAGGACATTGTGTAATCCTGACTGTGGTCTCTCTCTCCATGTGTGTTAAACCTCAAATCCTCTTGCGTATTGAGGCCGTCGTGAGACACCACACTTTGGGGTTAAGCCCTCATAGTGCTCTGTGAGCATCCAGAATCTGTGAGCTCTCTTCACTATGGCAGTGTGCCTTGTGACCACACTCAGAGGCCCAGTATTCACACCGGACCAGACGAGCTTGTGCACTTTAACATGGCCCCTGGCCCTAACTGACTTAACCATTTAGGAGTGTGATGGTCTCGTGACGGTGTGTTGTTGTGTCTCCCAGGGTCCTCTGACCGTGGAGTGGCATGTGCGCGCTCCTGAGCCGGTGACTGTGCCGTACCTGAGCCCCCTGGTGTTGTGGAAGGAGCTGGAGAGCCTGCTGGAGAACGAGGGAGACCAGGCCATCACCGCCTGCGACATTGTGGACCAGCACCCCATCGTCTTCTGGAACCTGGTTTGGTACTTCCGTCGGCTCGACCTGCCCAGCAACCTGCCTGGCCTCATCCTGACCTCTGATCACTGCAACAGGGACGCAAAGGTGAAGGCCGCACACCAATCCGAGACTCCTCACTCCTGCGGACAGAACAGAACCATTCGCACCAGTCATTGTTCTTTTAAACACCCCACACTGAAGCTGGTATGAGTATGTGCTCAGCTTAATGCACTGAAGCTGATTTAGTGCTCAGCTTAATACACTGAAGCTGGTTTAGTGCTCAGCTTAATACACTGAAGCTGGTTTAGTGCTCAGCTTAATACACTGAAGCTGGTTTTGTGCTCAGCTTAATACACTGAAGCTGGTTTTGTGCTCAGCTTAATACACTGAAGCTGGTTTTGTGCTCCACTTAATACACTGAAGCTGATTTTGTGCTCCGCTTAATACACTGAAGCTGGTTTTGTGCTCAGCTTAATACACTGAAGCTGGTTTTGTGCTCAGCTTAATACACTGAAGCTGGTTTTGTGCTCAGCTTAATACACTGAAGCTGGTTTTGTGCTCAGCTTAATACACTGAAGCTGGTTTTGTGCTCAGCTTAATACACTGAAGCTGGTTTTGTGCTCAGCTTAATACCCTGAAGCTGGTTTTGTGCTCAGCTAAATACACTGAAGCTGGTTTTGTGCTTCGCTTAATACACTGAAGCTGGTTTTGTGCTCAGCTTAATACACTGAAGCTGGTTTTGTGCTCAGCTTAATACACTGAAGCTGGTTTTGTGCTCAGCTTAATACACTGAAGCTGGTTTTGTGCTCAGCTCAATACACTGAAGCTGGTTTTGTGCTCAGCTCAATACACTGAAGCTGGTTTTGTGCTCAGCTCAATACACTGAAGCTGGTTTTGTGCTCAGCTTAATACACTGAAGCTGGTTTTGTGCTCAGCTTAATACACTGAAGCTGGTTTTGTGCTCAGCTTAATACACTGAAGCTGGTTTTGTGCTCAGCTTAATACACTGAAGCTGGTTTTGTGCTCAGCTTAATACCCTGAAGCTGGTTTTGTGCTCAGCTAAATACACTGAAGCTGGTTTTGTGCTCAGCTTAATACACTGAAGCTGGTTTTGTGCTCAGCTTAATACACTGAAGCTGGTTTTGTGCTCAGCTTAATACACTGAAGCTGGTTTTGTGCTCAGCTTAATACCCTGAAGCTGGTTTTGTGCTCAGCTAAATACACTGAAGCTGGTTTTGTGCTCCGCTTAATACACTGAAGCTGGTTTTGTGCTCAGCTTAATACACTGAAGCTGGTTTTGTGCTCAGCTTAATACACTGAAGCTGGTTTTGTGCTCAGCTCAATACACTGAAGCTGGTTTTGTGCTCAGCTCAATACACTGAAGCTGGTTTTGTGCTCAGCTCAATACACTGAAGCTGGTTTTGTGCTCGGCTCAATACACTGAAGCTGGTTTTGTGCTCGGCTTAATACACTGAAGCTGGTTTTGTGCTCAGCTTAATACACTGAAGCTGGTTTTGTGCTCGGCTTAATACACTGAAGCTGGTTTTGTGCTCGGCTTAATATACTGAAGCTGGTTTTGTGCTCCGCTTAATACACTGAAGCTGGTTTTGTGCTCAGCTTAATACACTGAAGCTGGTTTTGTGCTCCGCTTAATACACTGAAGCTGGTTTTGTGCTCGGCTTAATACACTGAAGCTGGTTTTGTGCTCGGCTTAATACACTGAAGCTGGTTTTGTGCTCAGCTTAATACACTGAAGCTGGTTTTGTGCTCAGCTTAATACCCTGAAGCTGGTTTTGTGCTCCGCTTAATACACTGAAGCTGGTTTTGTGCTCAGCTTAATACCCTAAAGCTGGTTTTGTGCTCCGCTGAATACACTGAAGCTGGTTTTGTGCTCGGCTAAATACACTGAAGCTGGTTTTGTGCTCAGCTCAATACACTGAAGCTGGTTTTGTGCTCAGCTTAATACCCTGAAGCTGGTTTTGTGCTCAGCTTAATATATTGAAGCTGGTTTTGTGCTCCGCTTAATACACTGAAGCTGGTTTTGTGCTCCGCTTAATATATTGAAGCTGGTTTTGTGCTCCGCTTAATACACTGAAGCTGGTTTTGTGCTCGGCTTAATACACTGAAGCTGGTTTTGTGCTCGGCTTAATACACTGAAGCTGGTTTTGTGCTCAGCTTAATACACTGAAGCTGGTTTTGTGCTCAGCTTAATACCCTGAAGCTGGTTTTGTGCTCAGCTTAATACCCTGAAGCTGGTTTTGTGCTCAGCTTAATACCCTAAAGCTGGTTTTGTGCTCCGCTGAATACACTGAAGCTGGTTTTGTGCTCGGCTAAATACACTGAAGCTGGTTTTGTGCTCAGCTCAATACACTGAAGCTGGTTTTGTGCTCAGCTTAATACCCTGAAGCTGGTTTTGTGCTCAGCTTAATACCCTGAAGCTGGTTTTGTGCTCAGCTTAATACACTGAAGCTGGTTTTGTGCTCAGCTTAATACACTGAAGCTGGTTTTGTGCTCAGCTCAATGCACTGAAGCTGGTTTTGTGCTCAGCTCAATACACTGAAGCTGGTTTTGTGCTCAGCTCAATACACTGAAGCTGGTTTTGTGCTCAGCTCAATACACTGAAGCTGGTTTTGTGCTCAGCTCAATACACTGAAGCTGGTTTTGTGCTCAGCTCAATACACTGAAGCTGGTTTTGTGCTCTGCTCAATACACTGAAGCTGGTTTTGTGCTCAGCTCAATACTCTGAAGCTGGTTTTGTGCTCAGCCTAATCGCGAGCTCTTTGTCCTCAGGTCCCTCGGCACTGGATGTCAGCGGACAGCAAGCATGTGTTGATCCAGAGACTTTGGGACAACCTGAAGCTCCAGCAGGACCCCATTCAGCCCCTGTATATCCTGTGGAACACACGCAGTGAGTGCTGCCCCCTGGAGGCTGCTGCTGTATTAATCATAATGGCTGAAGTGCCTGTTCTGCTGCTGCCTGATCGGTGCGGGTTGATTTCTTGAAAACTGATCCGCCGAACAGATTCAGGTTCGACTCCGCGCTTCCTGGGGTCCTCATCAGTGCGCCCACCGAGTTCGAAGTCAGTCACATGAACGCCTCTGGAGATCTGAAGGATGTACACACACACACACACACACACACACACACACACACACATACAGATTCCTTGCTTTAAAACATAATACATTGCCATAATGCATTTGTGATAAAGTTATTAAAAATGTATAGTTTTAAATACAGACCTTTGCGCAAGCATTAAAAATGTAAAGAACACAATGCAATCAGTTTACATTATTGATGTGATTCCTGTTAAATACATGTCGATTTTTCAGTTTGTCAGCACATTCTGGTGAAATTAGAAATAAGTTGCGCTTAAATTTAGACAATTTAGACAAAGCTGCGCAAAGAAAAAAAAAATGAGGTCCCAGACGTGACAGTGGTGCAGAACAGGCTGTTATCACAGATTGAGCTGGGTTTGCATGTTCATCCAACGGAAGATTCCGAGCCAGTAGAAGTGTTGGAATCGTTTGCTCAGGCTGCCGTACGGCGAGAGTTGACCTGACGGATCTGTTCTGTCTTACAGGTCTAAATTACACTCTAATATCAGACAGTGAGTGTTGAATCTTCCGTGACTGTGTTGATCATTTTATAATTCAGTGTCACTGTGTAACATCTCCGATTGTGTCTCTGCCCATTTCATACACTTCTGTTAGTTCTGTCGGTGCTTTTCTTAGCTGCTTCAATCATCTTTATTTGTCTGATTATGCTTGGAGGAGAATTTCCCTATATTTCATGCTTTAGTTTTTAGTTGCCTGTGGTTAAACACGCTGATTTGTGACACAAGATTTGCTTTTTTAGGCTTTTTGATATTTATTCTTGGGGTTGTGAATTTGTGTTTGTGAAGTTGTCAGTGCAGTAGACAGAAAGTGCAAGTGAACCATTAGTGAATGTGTGTCCCACACTGGTTTCCAGTGCAGTGCATGATGGGACTCTGTTTGTGTGACTGTCCTCGCTGGAGTGTGTCGTGTGATTTGTGTGTGAATCTGTCCTGTATTGTGTGTGTGTGTGTGTGTGTGTGTGTGTGTGTGTGTGTGTGTGAGCCTGTGTCCTTGGCAAAGCTTTTGCTGCGACTGAACACTTTTTAGTGCATGTACTGTATATATACCCACCAAGCACTTTATTAGGAACACCAGTGCTCCTGCTTAGGCGTGCAATTATCCAATCGTGTTGCAGCCTTGCAGTGAATTAGATCACTCAAATATAGGTGGGAAGTTTCAGTGAAAAAAAAACAACAGAATGGGGGTTAAGAAATTTTATTTCTTTCACACGTTTCGCGTGTATTCGCGTCTTTGCATTGACTTTGAATGTAATATGTCGAGCGAAAAATTCGTTCTGCGTCAGGTGTGAAATCGGCTTAACTGTGGCACGGTTGTTGGTGTCTGTGGAGCAAGTATTTCTGATAGAGGGAAGCGCCTGGTCTTTAATCACACAGCGGTGTCCGTACTTTAAAAAGAGTCCAGTAGGCAGCAGTTCTGCAGACGGAGGATCTGCCTCGTTGATGAGAGGGGCCGCGAGAGAACGGTAGAGCGGCTGTGGTAACCTGTCGATCTCTCTTCACGACTTCGGTAAGCATAAAAGCACCTCAGAATGTGCAAAAAAATTTTGGATCTTTAGACAGTTGGGTTATGACAGCAGCACATCAGGACACGTTCCGCTCCTGTTGGCTGAGAACAGATCTTTGGCGCAGTGGGGGACACAGGTTCAGCAAAACTGGACAGCTGAAGATTGGAAAAATGTAGCCTGGTCTGGTGAATATTAATATTTGCTGGAACATCGAGAAGTGGGGTCAAAGTTTAGAGCCAGCGACATGAATACTTGCACCCAGTTTATTTTTTAAGCCTGACTGTGGTGGTGTAATCTGCGTAGGGCTTGTTTTGGCACACTTTGGGCCCCCCAATTCCAACCAATCAACATTCGAATGCCTCACCATATCTGGGTATTTTTTCTGAACATGCGCGTCCTTTTATGGCCATTGGCCCGTCTGTTAATGGCTACTCTCAGTCAGTTAATGCTTCATGTCACAAAGCAAATTCAATCCCAGTCTGGTTTCATGAACATGAAAATGAGTTCCGTGGACGTCAGTAACCCGCTCATTCACCTGATCTGAGTCCAGTCGCTCCTTTGGGATGTGGTGGAATTGGAGAATCGCATTTCGATTGTGCGGCTGACAAATCCGCAGAAGTGATGTGATGCAGTCGTGTCGACATGGCGCAGAATCTCAAAGGAATGATTCCAACATACTGTGGAGGCCAAACAGTGCAGAACTGAGGCTGTTCTGAGAGTAAAGCGGCCCTCATCAGTGTTACTATGGTGATCCTTATGAAGGGCTTGGTGAATGTGCTTCAGAGTTCGTTCTTTCTCGTCCAGTGTGTGGGGTCGTCTCGTGTCCATCTGTAGCTGTGTGTGTGTTTGCGTGTGTTTGCGTGTGTTTGCGTGTGTTTGCGTGTGTGCGTGTGCGTGTGTGCGTGTGCGTGTGCGTGTGTGTGTGTGTGCGTACGCGTGCGCTCTGAGCGCAGGTCTCGTCCAGTGTGTGGGGTCGTCTCGTGTCCATCTGTAGCTGCGTGTGCGCGTGTGCGTGTTTGCGTGTGTTTGCGTGTGTTTGCGTGTGTGCGTGTGTGTGTGTGTGTGTGTGCGTACGCGTGCGCTCTGAGCGCAGGTCTCGTCCAGTGTGTGGGGTCGTCTCGTGTCCATCTGTAGCTGTGTGTGCGTGTGTGTGCGTGTGTGTGCGTTTGCGTGTGTTTGCGTGTGTTTGCGTGTGTGCGTGTGTGTGTGTGTGTGTGTGCGTCCGCGTGCGCTCTGAGCGCAGGTCTCGTCCAGTGTGTGGGGTCGTCTCGTGTCCATCTGTAGCTGTGTGTGCGTGTGTGTGTGTGCGTGTGTGTGTGTTTGCGTGTGTGCGTACGCGTGCGCTCTGAGCGCAGGTCTCGTCCAGTGTGTGGGGTCGTGTCGGGTCCATCTGTAGCTGTGTGTGCGTGTGTGTGCGTGTGTGTGCGTGTGTGTGCGTGTGTGTGCGTTTGCGTGTGTTTGCGTGTGTTTGCGTGTGTGTGTGTGTGTGCGTACGCGTGCGCTCTGAGCGCAGGTCTCGTCCAGTGTGTGGGGTCGTCTCGTGTCCATCTGTAGCTGTGTGTGCGTGTGCGTGTGCGCGTGCGGTCTGAGCACAGCTCTTGTTCAGAGTGTGTTCAGTCCTGCTGTCCCCACACAGGTCAGAGCTCGGCGGCCGTGGGAGGCGGGGAGCAGGCGGAGCAGGGCCCCTTTGGAGAGGAGGTGCTGCAGAGTGTGGTGAGAAGCATCCGGAAGAACGACGTGTTCACGCCCATGAGCCTGGTCCTGCAGCTGCTGGGGGACACACTCGGTGTGCGGAGACAGAGGTGAGACGGTTCGGATGCGGGTCCTCACCTTTACCTCAACACTGCGTCAGTGTCTGCTGCAATATACAGGTGTAAAACTCGGTAAAACAGAGACTCGTGCAGCCTGCGAGTGTTGAAGAGTAAGTGATGGCAGAGCCAGTCCAGTGTATGACTGGAACTGAATGAGGCTCGGGCTGCTGTGTAACGCTCAGTGCAGTAGTGCTGTAAAGCTGGTTAGAATAGCAGTGCCAGAGCCGATATAAAAGTGGGATCAAACAGCGATGGGTTAAAACAGGACTCCCTCAGCGACATAATTGGTGGCACGACCTTCTGTTTGCCCATCAGGGCCACTCATGGTTCGGGACAGAACACCACAGTTGGTCCGCCGCGAGTCTTGTGTTCACACACGGCAGTGCACGAGTGGGTGCTGTAAGTTCTCGAAACTGACGTATATCCAACTCCATGACTTAAGCCCTACTTCCTCTTTCCCCTTCAGGAGTTTATATCGAGACATCCTGTTCCTGTCTCTGGTGGCCCTGGGCAAAGACAACATCGATATCGGTGAGTGAGCTCTCTCTGGGCTCTGGAGAGTCATTTGCAGGGTCTCTTGTCCCGTTTGTCGGGGACGGCCTGTGGAGGCCTGCGAAGGGAAGGTGCTTTTTAGAGCTGTTAGCGTTGTGTTTGTGAGCCGCTGATGTTGGTGTATTATGCTGCAGATTTTCTGTGAGCTGGATTTGTTTTCATCTTGATCTTTGACTCTGCTGCCCTAGATGCCTTTGACCGCGAGTACAAGTCGGCGTACGACCGCCTGACACCTAAACAGGTCAAGCTGACGCACAACTGTGACCGTCCGCCCAGTGCCGGTGTGATGGAATGCCGCAGGACTTTTGGGGAGCCCCACCTCTGAGCCACACCCCACCTCTGTCCTTGCGTCCTCTACCTGGGACCCCGTAACGCTGCGGCGCGAGTCGGGGCTCGTCTTCGATGTCGGACCCTGGGCGCAAAATCCCATGCGCTCATATTCACATGGTACCCATCTGGCCACATCTTGTCCCGTGACATGTAATCCAGTATCAGCGCACTACCTGCCCCACCACACTTCCTGTCCACGCCTACTTCCGCAGCATCCTTTGGGGACGACCAATCACCTAAGAGGGGAGGGGAACGGGCTGTAAAAGGGAAGAAAGCTGAATTTCGCCCGGAGACCTGCTTCTCTCCACAAGATCTTTCAGACACTATTCCTGACATGAAGAAAAACGTCTCGGAAAAGAGGAAACTCGTGATTTACTCGCGGATGCCTTCATAATTTAGGCTCAGTTTGTGTTGCATTCAATGCAGATGTACTGTATATACAATGTTAGACACTTTTATGACAAAAATTATACCGCATAGTTTATATATGATGACTAATACTGGCAATATTTTACCTAAAATGGAATCTATTTATACGGACATTATACATCATACCCTATTTATTTCTTTATGACATGTTTAGTCGGCCGTGTCGATGACTGTTCCCCGTCCTGCTGGAGTGGGGTTGGGTAAGATCCACATGGCAGCTCGTTGCCTGGATCCTCGTCTGATTTTTCTAAAGGGAGGAGCCTTCAGCCTCGCAGGGTGTGAGCGTCTGAACACAGGTCTGTTTCAGTCACAGTATTTCCAAACACACACTCACACTCACACACACGCATCTGTCATATATGATCTGACTATGGGTGTCATTTTGACCTTATCATTGTGAGACCATGAACACCCAAATGTACACTACAGGCCAAAATATTAAGAACACCCAGCATTTTTCAGAATTCAGCTGGTTTTTCTTACCTTAAAGTGTATTTTAAGCAACAACATCAAGCAGAATAACATAGAAACACACATCTTGACTAGAAATGTGCAAAAGTATGTACAGGTAAAAAAGTATGTAGGATGTACATGGTCAAACTTGACTTCCTACAGCGAACCCTCCCTTAACCTCGATTACAGCCTGACATATCCTGGGCATTCTGTCCAGCAGTTTAAGGAGAGAACTTCCTGCTCACTCAGTCCAAGCCGTCAGGAGTTCAATCATGAGCTTTTCTGAACTTGATGGACACATTTCTCTAAAGGCCCAGTCAAGCTCATCCCACAGCAACTCAAGTTGAATTTCAAGAAGTGCAGTTGTTGGTGAGCAGCGATTTTAGTCAATTTTGCATTTTGTGTGCCTTTGTTGCTCAATTTTAACCTTAAGACGACAAAAACCAGCCAAATTCTGAAGAATGCAGGGTGTTCCTAATATTTTGGCCTAAAGTACAGATTTGTCAGATCAGCCCCTGACACCATCACCCTTTTACACATAGCGTTGGACATCAAAGTGCGGCCGGTTAAACCCGTCTGTGTATCTCTGCCGATTCGCACCGAGGAGCCGCTGGAGCGCGTCACTCGCCACGCCCTTCTGACCGGCGTCAGAGCGGCTCACACACCAGTCACCCGGGTGTTTCTCCCCCGTCAAATTAATGTTACGTGTTTTTAAAACAAAATACCACTTACCTGGAAAAGTAAACAACTGGCCATAAAAAGTTATTTCCATTTTATTCCTCGGATGCCTCCAGTTCTAATATTCATTTGATTTTTATCGCTGCAGATCGTTCTGCTCTCATTTCTGTATGAACATACAGTGTTAGAAGACCAAAAATTAATAATCCAAAAAATGGTACCATTACATAAATATAAATGTATGTAAAAATTGTATATTTTATCAGCACTTTTAAAACAGGTTATTAATTTTAAACATGTAATTTAAACCTTTTTGAAGGACCACCTGTAAAAGAGCGATGTTGACTTCAGGAGAGTTCGGTCTTGTACAGGTCAGCAACAGGTCATATGTGAGTCCCCAACGTCTTTGTTAATTCTTTGGGGGCACATATTTGCTTTGTGAATTAAAAAGTACCTGTACTCAATGTCTGTTAAAAAAATACAAAAAAAAAGATTCTGAAAGGATGTCAAAATCATGAATGTTTGAGTAATTGGAAGCACAAAGCTTGTCAGACATTCTCAATCAGATGGTTGTAACCGTTTCAGGGTGAACTTTATGACTGTGGTGATATTGTGTGCGACGGTGCTCCTGTGCCACTGACAGTCTGTGGAGGGATTCGAGTGTCCTGTGCAGCTGTATTTGAGACGTGTTCGGTGTGGAGCGACAGTAGGCGTCTCTCTCTCTCCCCGATGACATTCCCCGCAGCGTCTGTCCTGTCCTCTCGTGATGATCCTGCCGCAGCGCACTTTTCCCCTCCTGCCATCTTAGAGACCAACACGAATCACCAGGCAGACGATAGCAGTTTTTTTTTTTTTTTCTCGTGAACAGTAATTGGTACCCTCTATTTCTTGTATTTTCTCTATAGATGAATTTATTTATACGTACATGTATACACACAAAAATACAATATACATATATTTACAACTGTTTTTTATATGTATGACCTCCAGTGTACTCGGTAGTTGTATAAAAATAGCACAGTGTAATTTTCAGTGGCACATGCAGTAACACAACAGACTAAAACTGCCTTTCAATGCATCAGGGTTCCGACTGGATGAATGACCAGTGCTGCTTGTAGTGGGGGTTCGAATGAAAGCGATTCTGTGTACATGCGCTGTACAGTCCGTAATATTCATTGTGCGTCGTCCCAACACTTCTGTGAGACACACATTTGCCCAGAGTGGTTTTCTATATTGTGATTTGAGCGAGCAGGAGTGAGCGATCTGAGAGTTTACGGTTGTTGCTGCTATTTGTCTTATTTTACATTTTACTCAATGTCTGTTTACACTAATGTACAGAATTTCCATTGTTGGGCAGATAGTGTTTTTGAATTGGCAAAGGCTGTTAGCAATTCCATTAGACGTTAAATGGTTTTGTACTGATTTCAGGTGACCTGTGGTACAGTTCTTGTTAGATGTATTTTGATATCTGATAGGGTACAGATGCATTCCTTTGATCACCACCAAACTGGAATTTCCCTCCATTTTGCCAGTGAAAGGTAACTGTGGACACAGGACAGTTGTGTCCAAGTTTATTACAATAAATGATATGGCTGAGAGCTGCTTTCATTGTCGTAAGAGGAGGGGTTATCTCAAGAGGTGGCCAATGAAAGTTGCCTACATCAATGATGGACAACGGAGGTCACCAATCCACTAGCTCAAAGTGCTATGCAATTGTGCTGAAGAAGAGTTTCTTTTTTTTATGCGAAACAATTCTTTATTTCTTCGAACTTGACATTTTTTTCCCTACCCTACCGTCCCTACCGTTCGGTAATTGGCACCAGCTGGACAAAAATGTTTTACCTCAAATGTGTTGGTTTCATACAACTGCTTTATGATCAATCTTTAATGAGACGCTGTGCAAGTGAAGCAGTTCAGTTGTTTTAGGTCAGTTATGGTGTGTATTTGCGCACATTCTCTCTGCCCTTGTCCAAACAGTTTGTAAAGTACATTTGTTTCGTCTACATGTCCACAGTGTTTACAGAACTGTGTATGAAGAGTGAGTGTTGAGTCTGGTGTGGAAAGCGTGTCTATGACTGGATCTACAGGGTCGTCTTTTAAAGTGTAAATAAACTGGCTTATACTGCGAATGACCTCTGTGTTTTAATGTGTGTTTCATGGGGGGGGGGAGCAGTTTTAACAGTTGTACAGTTGTATCGGTGCACTCGGTCATTTCAGTGTGATAAATGCTCAAATTCTCATTTACTAGCCAAATTAAGGTGGCCGTGCTCTTTTTTAATTTCAGGATGCTTTCAGACCGAATTCTTTCGAGCCCAAATCAGAAAAAGTTGGGATTGGATGATAAAATTAAAAATAAAACTGAAAGTGGTAATTTGTAAATTATGTTTGACTTGTAATAAAATGAAAACAATATAAAAGCACGTTATTTGATGTTTCACCACATGAATTTTATTGATTTTTTTTTTCTAAATAAAAACCTTTTTCAATTTTTGTTCTTGCAACAGATTTCAAAAAAGTTGTGACAGAAAAAGTATTCATCACTGTTAAATGCTGGCGTTACTTTTAACAACACTGAATAAAGGTTTAGGGACTGAAGATAGTCTCTCAGTGTTTCAGTGTCATTTTGTCCCGTCCCTCCTGCAGGGAAGTCTTACGGTGTACAACAGTATGGGGTCTTCATTGTTGCATTTTCTATTTCAAAATGCACTGAGTTTTCTACTGTGGACAAGTTGGGACGGCAGGCAGGCCAGCCCTGCACCCCTTCTCCTCTCATGCAGCTGTGCTCTTGTAACGCGTGCAGAATGTGGTTTTGAAAAGTCAAATTTAAATGAGCTTCGGCTTAATTTTCACCATTAATTGTGCCTTTACTGAAGTGCAAGTTTTGCTTACGCAGGGCACTGACCCAACCGGATGCTGTGACAAAGCCGGGGTTTTGGACTTGCTGCTGGTAACACACAGGATGGTCATTTTTTTTATTTGGTCCAGAGCAGAATGGCGTCCATTTCTTCTTAAAAAAAAAAAAAGACCTGAAGTATTGATTTGTTTGAGCACAGTACATGTTTTCAGGGTGCGATGTTCCTTTGCAGGTGCCTCCGAGTCCACAGAAGTCTTCTGGACTCTTGACATAAAGCTTACTTTTTGCACAGTAAATTTTTCACCAAAATTTTTGGTTTTAACTACATATTCGTACTTGACAAAGGTTTGCCAAAGTGATTTGAAGCACATGCAGTTACATCACTTATAAGGAAATGATGGTTCTTGATGCAGTGCCATCTGAGTAATTGCACATCACAGGTCGCAGCTTAGACTTATAACCTTTATGTGCCGAAATTCTTTCAGATTCCTTGAATCTTTTAATTATGTTATGCATTGTGGAGGGTGAAATATTTGAATCCCTATCTTTCTTTTGGCGAACATTTTTCAAAAAGCTTTCAATGGTTTTTTGGGCACTTAGCGATCTTCTCGCCTCCTTCGCTCACAAATGACCAGACCTTTCCTGGCTGCTTTTGCACCAAATAATGATAACAATCGCCTGCTGACATCTGCCGTTTTATATCGCAGCGTGATTCAAAGTTTTTACCTCATTACTTATCCTTGTTGCTCAATTCTCAACTTTCTTTGGAATGCGTTTCAGACCTTAATGGCAGGAATGGATGTATATTTGCAAAGTGCAAATGACACTGACCAGACAAAACATTAAATATCTTCATCCTGTCTGCAGTGAAATGAAGGTCAAAACTTTATTGAAAATCACTGCTTATGGTTTCTGTGTGCAGTTTCTATACCGTCTTCTGAGTTGAGGTTGTACAAACCAGTAATAAATTCCATGACCAAATATTTTAAGTGTCGTACTAATCCTCAGAAATGGTGTAATGAACTGATCAAGGAACGGATCTGAACTGCTCATTAATTCAAAGTGCACACTGTGTTAACCAGTGAGAAGGGGTCTGTCAGGCCTTGGCAGAAATGCAGAATGTGCACGATCCAGACCCATTTTAATCATGGTATTTGAACTATGGCATAATAACATGAACAATACTACTTATGAAGCTGCACTTGATTTTTCTACCATTTCATTGTGCTTTATTGTTAGATGCGTGAAGAATTAAAAGCACAAGTGCAAGTGTTGTACGTTGTGGGCTGGGCTTTGAGCTGTGTGTCCTGAACTCCGTAGTCTGCTGAAGCCAGATGCAGAATAAAGGAAGAACAATTTTTTTTATTCTTGTCAAACAGATGGTCACAGCCACCGTATGATCGTCAAATCTCTAAAATGAGGAAAAATGAACTTGAAGTGGCTTTTTAAGAAGTTGGTTGACCACAGGAAAGCCTTCGCCACAGGTCACCATGAGAAGTCTGTATTAACGGAATACAGTCATCCCGAACGACGAAAGAACCACAAGAGGAAATGACAGAATTGGCGTATTGAAACCAGTATCGTTCCCCTGACCTTTGATTCTGTGTGACCCCATTCAAAAACATCAGTTCCCCTAAAATTTAGTGTAGAACCTCGTCTTAAATTTACTTAGGAAACAATTCCGTGCTCTGTACCCGTTTGTGACTCGTATTAAACAAACTGGATAAAATGCTGGTGTTTTCCACAGTCCAGTGATCTTTGCTCGCTGTGCACACGGTCAGAAATTACACACAACAGTTGATTCATCCCTGCATGAAACACAAATGTCGTGGGGCGATTCTGACTGGGCTTTTAGCCGTCTTTGACTTTTGATATGGGGTTTGTGCATCGGCAGTTGGACTGCACCCCCAAAATCTTTGTGACAGAATTCCCATGAATGTGCGAAAGAAAGCCCTCAGAGATCAGATGCGTTGCGAAGGACGAGGGCGTCAGCGCTCCATCAAAACCACCGCCGTCCGTCAGATGGTCACGGGGCAAACAATGATTCGATCCTCCAGCAGGACACTGAGCACCAGGAAGATGACGTAGAGCAGGAACATGGTGGCGCCCAGGAGCTTGTTCATCTTCCACTTGCAGAAGGCGATGGAGAGGATGACGAAGAGCAGCATGAGGAAGAGGAGCACGATGGCGCAGAAGAGACCGTTGCTGCTCACGGCCACCGGCCTCATACTGTGGAAGGAGGAGTACAGGAGCCAGGGAACGGGAAGCCTGGGGGACACGGGTACGAGGAGGGGGGGTCAGAGAGTCCTGCAGTCCCGCCTACAGCAGTACGCCAAAGTAACATTTTTTTGTCTGCACGATTGATGTGGCTAAACGTCTTTGCAATGCTAATGGGGGTTGGGGGGGGAGAGAAGATGACTCACCCCACAGTGATGTCAAAGATGTTGCTTCCCACCGAGCTGGACACGGCCATGTCGCCCAAACCCTTGCGGGCCACGATGACACTGGTGATGAGGTCTGGGATGGACGTCCCAGCTGCCAGGATGGTCAGGCCCATGATCTCCTCCGAGATTCCGATGGTCTCCCCCACCTGGACACATCCACTCAGGTTAGACTTCAGGTAGATGGTGACATTGGTGTGGCTGTTGTGGTATTGCGTGTAGCGTAAGGGATGGTACACCAATAAGCACATATCACCAGGTAAGGCAGGTATTCACTGTAATGTCTGGTGTATACACTTGATCTGTATAAATTAACACAAACATTTTCGGTTGAAAAAATGCTGGTGTAACTGAAGGAAAATTTTAGGTCTTTTTTTTCCCTCAGAGCAGAGTAAGCTCTGACATAAGTCTGTTCAGAAGATGCCTGTGCGGTGAAGGACAACTCATACTGCAACCGATAAATAAGGAGCCTCAGTATGGACAAGCAAAAAGAACCGTAATTTCAGATTTGGGCAGTATATTTCTATTCAGCTTAACCCTTAAAGTGCTTAATTTTTACTCACCCTGTCCCTCCAAAAGTTAATCATTCATTATTTAGTTGACAAATGACCTTCAGACGGACATGCAGGTACCTCTGAACTCTTCTGAAGGTCATTGCCAACTAAAAAGGGACAAACTTGCCCTTTTGAAAGCTGACTACTGAAATTTTGCTTCAAATATTTTTTGCCTTGCGTGAGTAGAGCAGTGATTTGCACCTTTAGGGTTAAAATCCAAATTTTGCATTCTTAGGGCCTGATTTACTAAGACCTTTAGCAGATGCAAAATCTTTTTGCCTGTGCAAAACCAATAGCATTGCCACTGATTGGTGCAAGGCAAGTACCCTGGCCAATCATGGGCAATGTTACTGGTTTTGCACAGGCAAAAAGATTTTGCATGTGCTAAAGGTCTTAGTAAATCAGGCCTTTAGTGGCTCAGACTGGGGGAATTGGGGAGAGCACAGGGAGCTTATGTGACATGTGACGGGTGTCGCCAGAACAGTACAGACCCCCCCCCACAACCACACACCTGATGGGCCCACCACACCATCAGATATGAGAACACACCGATCCACAGTATGGACCCCAGGAAGGTCACTGCAAAGTACTTCCTTGAGGCCTGCAGAGGGAGACACAGAAAGGAGGACTGAAAAAACCAAAGACCTGCCATCTAAAGGGCATTTTATTTTACCTCATCTGCCCAATCCAGCGGTTCATTAGGCACAGGCAACAAGTGTATTGTGGGTGGTCTGACTGCCTCTCACTTGTTTGTCTAATTTTCTGCGAACACTAGTGGTAGCGCTAGTTCTGAGAAGCTCTCCTGATATCAGATGTTACCACTTAACCAGCCAACACAGATTCATGAAGGAAAGATGCATATTGGACATATCTGGTAATGATAATCTGATAAGGAGTCTCATAAGATATGTGTGAAGTATGATATGAAATGTAGAGCTGTTTCCCTGGGGTCTCGTTCATAAAGGATGCAGAGGCACAGAAATGATGCCTCCGCCAGTTTGCAGTTGGTCTGCTGATTTTGAATTTATGAAAACAAAACTGATATTAGGAAAAACTTGCGAAATGGTTAAGATTATGCACAAACGAAAGAAAAACTCCAAATTAATTCTGAATAAAGAGAAATGACGTGCAGTTTAGCTTACACAAGGTTTTATAAATTAAAATGTTTTGCGCTTGGATTTTTTTTTTTGTTTTTCAGCGTGTGCAGTGTTTGACTTGGAAATAGAAGCACAGTTGAATACATATGACCTGGGCTTTTTTCTGTCAATTGCATAATCCTACTCAATGAAAAACTGGTACACAGTCCTCTGGTAAATGGTGCTTTGAGTGACTTCACCTAGCAGGGGGTTTATGGTCATGGCGTGTGTTGAGTGGAAGGTACATCCTTCATGCACCTGCTGCGGTTAATAATTTTTACCGTATTGCGAACATCGGGGATGGTCAGCCAAAGAGGGAGAACGATGGGTAGCAGGAACAGGTAAGAGGCCTGACTCCGCCGCGTGTCCGGCCACGTCAGAGACAGGGGCTCTTCGCTCTCCGCCTCCTCATCATCTTCATCATCCTCATCACTGTCGTCATCGCTGTCCTCCTCACTGTCATCTTCACTGTTGTCCGACCCCCCGGATCCCGCTGGGTCCCCCGATCCCCCTCCCTCTTGGCCCTGAAGGGGGGATGAAGGATGTTCATGAAGAAAAGATTTAAAAGGTGACAGGATGTGGGGGCGGCAGAATTCTGCTGCTACAATGACCGAAAATCCTGAGTGAGTGGATCAGTTCTGTTGAATGATTCATTTTAATATCAAAAAGCAAGATAGGAATGTCTACTTTATTAATAAGTACTTGTCAAAGTGCTTTTAAAAAAAATTTAATCTTTTATAGGAAATCGCAAGAAAGGGTCTATCTGTGTGCTCAACAGCTGTGGCAAAGCACTAAAATAATTCTAGACTGTCAAAGCAGATGGATTCAGAATTAATGTGAATTAAACCACCTCCAACTTTTTCCCAGAGGACATTTTTCTTGGATTCCTGTGGGTCATAAATTGTAATGGTCTTATCTCCTTCACAACCCTGTATTTCTGACAGAATCAGCTAAAACTTTTATGTAAGAACTGCTAAAACATGCAATGCATGTAAGAGTGAACTGCTAAGTTCTAATCCCATGTGCACATTTCAAGAAAAAGGCAAAAATTTGTGTTAACTCCACAATTTTGTTAATAATATACATTATTCTTCTTTCAGCATCTCCATCAATCAGGAATGACTAACTCCAGAGTTGATGAGGTAGGAGCATCTCGCCGGACCCCCCCTGTGCCAGTACCTCCTGTCCTCCCTCCTGCGGTCGCTGCTCCGCCTCCGTCACTGGGGTCTCAGGTTTACTGGCTTCATCTGTCCATCCAGAGGAAAAAGAGGCACATCAACCCCCCAGTAAGACCCCTGCAGCCACTTTCCGCCTCTGAGACTAAGCTGTGAGGCTCAGGCAAGTATTTAGCATCATGTGACCCATGAAAATGACACTGAAAGGATCATTCTATTACCCAAGGTTCTTGGGGGCCTTTCTGTCGAGACAAATGGGGGAAAAAATGGACACGGGTTAATTGGGGAGCAGTTGTCTGTCGCCCCGTCATTACAGCTGGTGTGTCGTCATCCTAAAACTATCGTCACATTCATCTCTGCATTGTGTGCTTAGCAGCGTTTGTTAGTGACTCAGAAATACGATACAAAGTTGTGTACATCTGGCCGCCGTTTAGCCTGCATGTCGCTGCTTCATGAAGTCACTTCATTTTTCAATCGCCCATTTGGTCCTGTAGATCTTACACTGATCATTACATCTGTTGGCCTCAGCAGTTGCCTGTGAACAGCAGGTCTCAACAGAGGTCACTGCTGCTACAGTGCGGTGCTGTGCCCAGTGGTCCAAATATTTTTCCTTATAGTTCCTCTGGGCCAAAATTTGCTGGTATAAAAAAAAAAAACAATTGTTAATGTGCTAATATTAGTATTCAAGTTGTCTAGTTATGACTGAAAACAGCTCAACTGGGGCTGCATCATTTTCAGTTTTAAATATCTCTGATTATATTTTTCCACCTTCATAAATATTTTCTTAAAATTTTGTCAAATCATTTTTTTTTTCCTGTGGTTGGGAAGCAACAGCGATGGCAACATGTGACCTCCAGCCCTGATTTCTATCAAAACCCCTCTTACGCTCATTTTTGCTACAAATCAATTTAGCACCCCACTCGCACTAAGTCCAACAGCACAAATGCTCACCCCAACAGTCAATAACCCCTGGTAGGAAAAATAGTTGCATCATAGGTAACTCTAGCCACGGCAATAAATGGCACTCAGCATGCAACTACACTGTCAACTGGGTAGGACCCTTTTGCTGGAGGTACTAAAGCTATTGGATTGGAGGTTTTATCGTGACAAAACTCATTGTCCATTGCTGATATTAACCCTTAGAGCACTAAATGCAGCTATTGTTGCTCAATGATGCAAGATATCAAAATCAAAGCTGTTAAACTGCAGGGGAGCTCTTTTAAACAAATCGCCGCATGAATGGTTTTTAACAGCACAAGATGATTAAATTAATATTAAAAAAATGTATTTCAGTGCTCTAAGGGTTACAGTTTGAATCCACTAACATGAGAGCCGTAAGGATGGTCCAGTCCTGCTATAAATCAAGTGTAATTCCATAAATCTGTGTGACCTCACTTCCCTGATGACCCATCTCTAACAGAAATTTCTACCATTTGAATATCAATCATAGTTTGATTTGTACAACTTCACAACTTCAGCTTGGATTAGTTGGGACAGCTTAAAAAATGTTCATAGAACAGAAAGCAGTGATTTCTAATTGACTTGTATTTCATTGCAGACAGTATGAAGACTGGGTAAATTAATGTGTAATCTCCAGACAAATTCATTTTAATTGTAAGAATACATTCATGCAGGCCTTAAACTCAGTCCAAAAAAGTTGTTACGGGGGCAAATAAGGACTGGTAATGGGGTAAACATTTTGAAATGGGATGTAATTTGAAACGGCTGATGTCAGCAGGTAATTACAATAATGATTTCGTAAAGAAGCATCACCCAGGAAAGGCCTAGTCCCACAGTAGCAAAAATGGGCCAAGGTTCGCCAATTTTCCCAAAATTCAGTGCATTCAGAGAACGCAGACCCCCTCACCTTTTTCACATTTGTTATGTTGCAGCCTCATACCACTTAAACCACTAACCTTTGTACTACTAAGAACATTTACTCTAAAGGAGACAAGTTCTGTTTTTCGGTAGATTCAAAGAAACGGCGTCTTCAGTTTAGCAACAAGGAAAATCTGCAGACAGCCAGCAACGTAAGTGTTTCCAACTTCTTTTAATATTTGGCAAAACTGAATTCCTTATGTAATGTTAGCGAGCTCTCTACAATGACAACTAAGCCATACCAATTTAACAAAGTGCCACTTTCATGACTAAGTTAATGTAATTTAGCTAGCTAGCATGCACACAATACCTTTCCATAATCATTATGTAGTTTATTAGCTAGCTAGTAAATGAACTACTCAGTTGACTCAGTGAATACTCAGTGAATTTAGAAACCGTTGCTAAGATGGCACAAGTGCGAATGACCGAGACTCGCTGACTGACTGAGTGGCAGAGTGATGGATTTAGCACACTCCTAACATAAAATGAGAATTACAATTATACCACTTAAGGAAATCAGCATTCCGATCATGATATTACTAACAGTCCAGCCATATGCTAACTTTTGATCAAGCTAGTTTTGGAAACATTGATAGGAAGTAATAGAATGGATGAATTCAGTTTTGGTGAATAGCGCAGCCATTCCCAGTAAATTTAATGTTAGCTAACGGTTGCTACTACACAGATGCTAGCCATGGATCAATGTTAATGTTGGAGACTGAACTGTAAGTGTAGTTAAACTTCTTGTTGGCTGCATGACAAATTTCTTTGCGAATGTAACCATCATCCTTGCTTAGCCTGCATATGCACTTTTCCATACTCATTGAGTAGTTTAATTGCTAGACAGCTACTTATTCAGTCATCTGCATTTAGAGACTTGCCAGTAGCAACAGAATTCAGATATCTGAAGGAGGCCGATTGCTCCATTCGCTGGCCAATCAGAGCAGAGGTCATTTCACAGAGGGGACGCCCACTCAGAACAGCCTGTTTTTAGAGGGTTAGGGGATATCCAAGAATATTACGATCAAGTTTTTTTTTTTTTTAAAGCATAACAGGAACCCTTTAAATAAATGTGCTGGTGTTTTGTTGTCATCTTAACCCATTCCCTACGGAATACTTTTATCTAAATTGTCGCGTTTGTACGGAATACGCTTCCCGAAAATTTCACAATGTGAACTACTGAAGTACAGGTCTCTCGTGACCGCGATCGTCAACTGATTTCGTGTTTTCATCGGACTGCGAATGGTCATCCACGCCGCTGGCACCGGCTTACCGTAGGGAATGAGTTAAAAGAGGTCAAAGATAATTTGCAAATCACTGCTTTCCATTTAATTTAACATACCGTCCCAACTTCTTCTGATTTTGGGTTGTAACTTAATAATAATAATAATAATAATAATAATAATAATATTATTATTGTTATTGCCTTAGTAGATCCAAAGTACCAGACCAGTTTAGGTTTATTTAATAACAGTTCATTTCCACCGGAGGGCGTGTTACTCAGCAGAGGAGCAGAAGTTATAATCACCTCCCTTCTGTTCTTCTTTTCCTGCTTCTGTTTTCTGAACAGTTTCCTTCATAATTTCAGCCTTGTCCTTTAACCTCACTGTGGGACGGCAAAAGAGAATGAAGTGGTGAAATGGGAGGAGGGGTTTATGTGGCTCAGAGAAACCACTAATGTCACAGAGCAAGACGGCAATAAAGCCCCAACTAAACAAATGGATTCTGAACCGTAAGACAAGCGACTCCTGACTTTCACTCATCTTTCACATTCTGAAGGTTCCTCCGTGTTAAAGATGACTCCTGGGCTGCATTACAGTTTCTAATATCAACAAAGTTACAGCCTCGTTTCCAGAAGAATTGGGACAGTATGTAAAATGCAAATAAGAACAAAATTACGCAATTTGTAAATTATATTTTACCTACCTTTCTTAGAAAATTGCACGAAGAAAACTTACTTGAAGTTTCACGAATCAACTGTATTGATTTTTTGCAAATTTCAAATTTGATGGCAGCAGGCTGTTCGAAAACGATTGGAACAGGGGAATCGAATCATTGGAAAAGCACAAAAATCTTCGGGAAACACCAATTTGGAAAATGTCACTGGTGAAGAGGTGGGTAACGGTGTTCAATTATGATTGGGTAAAAAATGAGTTGTCAAAAAAGGCATGACCATTTACCAACTAGAAGCATTACCGACTTCTCTGGGCTTGTGATCATCCGAAATGGACTGCCAGGGAAGGGCGAAGGAGTGCAGTGGTCTGGCAAGTCCATCTTTAAAACTGTTTCTGAAAATAATGGATGTGGTGTTCCCAGGGCCAAAGAAGAAAGGGCCATCTCAACTGCTATCAGCAACATGTTCAAAAAGCTCGCGTCGGTCATGGTCTGGGGCTACATTATTGCACTCTGCGCGGTCAACATGTACATCTGAGCAGGCAGAATTAACGCAGAAGGGAATTTGCACCTTTCAGAACAACAAAATGCCTTCCAGACATCGTATTATCATGTTCCAGCAGGATAATGGTGGGCCGCACTTTGCATATATTACAGCAGCGCAGATTTGTAGACACAGAGTGTGAATACTGCCTGCAGCCAGGACCAGTCCTCCATGGAAGATGTGTGCAGATAATGTGGCGCAATATACAAGAATGGTGATGCTGGAGTGTTGGCCAACTGGAGTCCAATATCAGGCAATAATAGGAGCAAAGTCCGCTTTCGAAAAAATTCCAACAATCCATGTCTTCAGTTTCAAAACAACTACTGAGTGCGATTAAAAGGAGAGGTAATGTTACACTGTGGTAAACACACACCTGACCAACTTCATAGGAATACGTTGCAGACTTCATATTTCAAAATTGCTATTTTTTAAAAAAACAATGAAGTTGATGAACTCAAATATTGCTCATTTTGTCTTTGTGTTTTCCATCTAAAAACAGGGCAAAAGGGATTTTCAAATTGCTGCCTGTTTTTATTTTTACACTGTCCCAATTCTGGAACTTCGGTTGTGCAACAGTGTTGTGTTGCAGTGGGGCTCTTCAAAATCATTCTTAAAATGCATCACACTGGAATGACAACTCTTCTAGTGTTAAGAATATGGAATCAGAGTAAACAAACCAAGATTTACTCAAAGCAGAACAACTCTATCAACCCAGTAACAATTCATAAAATGAAGAAATATTATTATTATTATTATTATTATTATTATTAGTATTATTATATGTCTTAAGGATTCACTCCCTACTGATTCGTCGAGGCCAGTTCCGCCAGTCACTGCCAACAGTGATGTTCACCGCAGGAAAGGGTGTGAGAGGTGAATATAACAATCTGACGACCTCAAGCTAAAAATGGATCAGGCTTCCCAGCAGGAGCTCCTGACAGTGTCCATATTTCATGTAGCTTCGTCCCCGTGAGGAGCTTTGCGTTAGAGTTATCGTCCTTCTCTTTCTTTATATTTTCAAGCAGGGTCATATAATAATAACAGTTATTGACTTCATTTGTCAATGAACCCAATGATTTATCCACCTTGGACGTGTGTTATGACTTGTCCTCGGTGGATAAATCATTGGATTCACCTCAACTGAACTCAGTAATTGCAAAATATTCACCCCACTAGATAAAAAAAAAACCTGACAAAACACTGCTGTGTGCAGCTGCTCTCCATCCACATTAACGTCTGAACACAAGCACCTCAGCCTTTAATCTCCCTCGCAAGACAGTTTTTACTGGGCAGCAATTATTCACAAAAGAGGGAGTGATCACTTGTATGCTCTAGGCACTTACACCAGTATGTGAAGAGAGAAATATGAGCAAAGTACTGTATAAATCAAATAAAGTTCCAAAAACTTGATGAATAAATTAAAGGTGTCGGTTTAAATCTGTCTTAAAGGAGAATTCCGGTGTGAAATTCACTTGGGGTGTATTGAAACATATTGAGTATTACCTTTTGTCGAATACCCCACCTCGCACGCAACTTTTCGAAATAAATGGATTTTTAGCCGAAGCTCCCAACTGGCTTACAATGGTAGTTAATTGGGCATAGCGTTGCCATGCAAAGAAATCGCTATTTCTTTCATCATTAACAAGGCTCAAAGTAGCTCCACACTTCATTGGTAGAATTCCGAGGGCCCTGAAATTTAAAACGAGGCACTGAGAACTTTGAAAATGCACCGGTAGTTTATTAAAAAATACAATTTATGCTAACAGTACCTCGATGTAGTTTCCAGTCGCCTCCATCTTGAAAGTCACGATAAGTCGATTGACGAGCACGAACGAATAGATTGCAATCTGTTCCCCTATCCTTCCTATTCGTTTGTGCTCATCAATCGACTTATCGTGACTTTCAAGGTGGAGGCGACTGGAAACAAAAAATAGTGATTTCTTTGCATGGCAGCGCTATGCCCAATTAACGACTATTGAAAGCCTGTTGGGAGCTTGGGTTAAAAAGCCATGTATTTCTAAATGTTACGTGCGTATGGAGGTGGGGTATTCGACAAAGGTTAGTTTCAATACACTCCAAGTCAATCTCACACCGGAATTCTCCTTTAATGTAGTTCTTCGTAATGTAATGTTTCATGTTACAAGCTTGTCATGGTCTTTATTTTAAGTTTATTTCATTACAGCTTCCATTGTTTCATGTAGGGCTGGGCGATATGGACAAAATCAAATACCATGATTCATTTGACTGAACACCTTGATATCGATATAATGGAAAGATTGTAGGAATAACTATTGGAGCTTTCAGAAAATATTCACGTAATATTTTGATAAACGGTCATTAATTATGTGGATACTATGACCAACCAGGCACAGGCAACAGCTCGAGGACTCTAATAAGTGCAGAAAACCACATCCCTTACAACAGCACAGCCTTAAGTCACATCGCGATACTACGATATCTAAAATCCTCAACAATATCTTACAGCTCAATATTGATATAATTTTGATATATTACCTCATCCAAATTTCATGTTTTGTATTTTTTCAGGAGTTGTACTTCTGTTTATTATTATTATTGCTATTTGTAATAATCATACAATCCTGAACACCAGCTCTGTGATGCAGTGAGTAGGCCTGCCGCCTCACAGCTAGAAGGTCGTTGGGGCCTTTCTGTGTGGAGTTTGCAAGTTCTCCCTGTGTTAGAGTGGGTCACCTCCTATAGTCCACTGACATGCATGTTAGGCTAATAGTGGACTCTAAATTGCCTTTTGGTATGAATTAAGTTTAAGTTGACATGAGATTGCTGAAAGTGTTGTTAAACAATAAAGAATCAATCAATGCCCAACACCAGTAAAAAGTCTCATCACAGTCACATGTTGTGCCTCACTGTTCTCATTGGGTGCCTGATGCTCACAGCCTGTTGAGATCAAGGGATTGGGTTCAGTGAGGCTGCCTCTCATTCAGCTTTTATTAGATGAGTGAAAAGCTGATTAGGTGCAGCTGCGGTGCAGTGCGAGGCTGAGCCTGGTCTCCTGGAGACAGGGGGCCAACTGAAGGTCACTGGGACTCTGATTAGCACCACTGCGCTTTCCCCGTTCTCTCCTCGACTCGCCGCTGGCCAAGGACGGTTAGCATCACATGAGGTAGAGCTGGGGTGTCAAACTGGTCCGTAAATGGGCTGAAGGCCTGTGTAGGTTTTCCATCCAACCAAGTTTATACCATAAAAAACACTTGATAGGATCCAGTTGGATAATTTGTCTTCAGCATTTCCCCATCCTGAATGGTTTACAGGGGTCCGTTTCCAGAAATCACAGATTCTAATTTACACAGTTGGGCCCATTGACTGTAAATGGATGAACTATGTAAGTTGCTAACTTGGTTAGCAACTATGCTTTTGGGAAACGTACTCCAAAACAACAGTGGGGGCTGAATGCAACTCCTTGACCAAGACTCTCCAAAGACCTGCAGTGGACTCAATTTTAAACACAGCTCCTGAGTGCCACTTCCACAACAGAGGTTTTTAACTGAGTCCATTCAGACTACTGTAAAACCATAGAAGTTCCGAGCAAGACCAGGATTAAAACAACTCATCCCAATAGCCTTTTTACAGTGGTACTGATAGCTGTCCCTCTTGAAACACAATAAAATTTTTTCGACAACCATGGGACAAGTCCTCTGACATAGATGTCAAAGAAAAAAGAAGCTGCACACTGCAGATGTTGAAAGACTTTTTATCAGCTGAGATGCGTTTATCACTGCAGTAATTATTTGGTTATAGGCTTATTCATGTCCAAATGGCCATGCAGTGTATTCTGTCTTTTTGTTTTTTGTAAATAATTTGAGCATAAAATGACACCTGAATGAGGACGATTTTTATGTGCATACCATACTTCCTCCTTCCACAGATTGATACAGGAAAGCATGTCACTAAAGTCAAGAAATGTAATGTAATCTATAATATATTTGAGGTCGATGTCTGTCTGTCTGTGTGTATGTACACGTTTTTCTCTTACATTTCTCAACCGATTATCACCAAATTTGGTGTGAATATCCATTCGGATACCAGGAAGGACTTGACGTCGCCCGATTTTTGAAAAACGGTCATGCATGCAAAAAAAATGGCAATTTTTGGCAAAGCACTGTTAACACAGTTTCATCCAAGGCATAATATCACTAATATCACTTAAATATGATATGAAAACAAGTGCCAAAAATGTCTCTCCACAATAAGATGGTCCATACATTTCTAAATTCAGAAATACATAATATATATGTATAATATAATTATATTACTATATACTATAATTTGAGTACACTACGAAAATACCACAGTCAAAAAATAGTTTTTTTTTTTTTTTTTTTTTTTTTTAGGAGTACAGAATTAATACAGGGTGTTTCAAAAAGATGGACCCAATTTGAAAAATTTGATAACCCACTAATCCATTTGTAACTTTTTGCGGTTTTGTCCCATGTTGCTATGAAGAAATATACTGCATTGAAATTGGGTCCATCTTTCTGACACACACTGTGTATCGCCTTTGTATGAGTGTGTGACTTCAAGTAGAAAACAAATCGTTTATGGATGAAAACTATCCATCAGTCCAAAACATAGGGTTAGAATACAAGAGGCTGAATGATTTATTGGACAGGTCGAGACCACCCAAAAATTTTGGACGCATCACAGGAAAAAAAGAAGTCAATATGATTAAATTGGTGAAGGCAGCAAGATGTCCTCAATCACTCATACAAGTGGTTGAAAGACAAGTCTTTTTATGCCAGAGTCTCTTACAAGTGCTTCTTGTTGACCCCACACCAGACAACAGCCTGCACTATAACTAAACTTCGTTTTGCTCGCCAAAGTGAAATTTTTCAGTGTTATGCGACTTTCACACCGGTCACGTCTTTGCAATGACAGTGAATGTAATCTGTTGTGCGAAAAATTTGTTTCGCGTCCGGTGTGAAATCAGCTTTACTCTTCAGATTCGGGGATGTTTAACTTGCCCATTCAGTGGGACGACAGTGGGATATTTATCACTTTCCAGGGACCAGTGTTTTGTCATACCTTCCCTCAGTGGGTCTAGGCTGTGTATCATCAGATGCAGGATGGTTGTCCTCATGGTGCAGTTGTGTAGAGAGGCTGAGCTGCCCCCTCGCTGCAGAGGAAGCTTCAGCTGTGGACACGACAGGGACACGGTGAGCGATAAAATCGGGGGCTAATAAGGTACCAAATGCCCCAGCCTTTTTCCCACGGAAAATAACAATGAGCCCATGGCAAGAGCAATCTTAACATCTCGCAGGTCTCAGAATCAGCCATTTCTGCTCACTGTCCAATTTCAAAATGATTTTCAACAGGTATGTGTTTGAATGTAAGTTCTGTGAGCAAATTTTTATGTCATTTGGACGTTTTTAAATGTGTTTTTATCCCCCATCACATTCGCACACTTGCATTCAGATACTTGTGAGGCAATGAAATAGGACAGAAAACTTCAAATTATACCACGAAGAATTCAGGGATTTTATTTATTTATTTATTTGCCTCGCTAATCCTCCATGTAAAAGCGATAAATCAAACGGTTTCCATGGGAATCCCATTAAACTTTTTGTGTTCATTCGTGGAGCAAAGACAACAAACCCTGTTATTTTTTGCGACCCTACGACCTTTCATGTAGTGCTGCCATAACTCAAACGGTTTTAATGGGACTCATGTCACACTGCTTTTGATTATTTCTGGTGTGAAAAGAAGGCTAGTTATTGATATCGGTCACGCTTGACCTTTATCGTGGCACCTCTAGCGAGCCAAACTTTTTTTAAAAAGTTTCAATAAAGGGATAGTTTATGGAAATTGTCTGAAATTCTTGTGTTCATCCCTGGTGCATAATGGATGACGTCTTTTGTCTTGTGTGACCCTATGATCTTTCCTGCAGCGCCAACACCAGGTCAAACTTTACATTTCCAAATGCAATAACTCCCAACATTTTGCTGGGAATCAAGTCGCACATTTAGTGATTGTTTCGGTTGCGCAGAGGGGCTGTTATCGATGTTGGTCACCCTATGACCGTTGCTGTTGATTCTTCACCAGGCCAAACCGTTTTATTTAAAATTTTTTCCAGAACTTGTTTCACTTTCCTGAGAATCTCATCAAATCTGGTTCCAGGGCTCCCGGTGCACAGACTGATGGTTCTGTGATGTTTCCTGTGGTGCCACCACTTCATCAAATATAACATTTCAAAATGCAATCGCACGAACAACGGTCACCCTGTGCCCATTGCTGCAGCGCCACCTCCAGGCCAAAGTTTTCATTGTTAGAAATGGCAATATCTCAAACAGTCACTTGTATTAACTTTACTGTGAACATTCCTGGCGCCCAGAGTAGTTCTCCGGTTGATTATTATTCTTTTTTTTCTGATCCAACGTTTCCTGTTGCACATCCTCTTGGCCAAACTATGAATTATACCATCGGAGAGGATGCTGTCATTTTAGGGATAGACCCTGCTGTTGTCCACTGACAGCATAAGTCCAGTTTATTAGACTCATTTAGGAAACTATACGTGTTTTATAAAGAGAAATGAGGCATGTCCAGGAAATGGGTTGTGGCAGCCCTCCTTTTCACATATAAGAAAAAATGTGTTTGATAATGAACAGTGTTCCACAAAGAGTTTATCGCAGTGCGACAAACACAGTGGTGCATCTGGATGTGTCTGTAAATGTTTGCATCCGGCCTCAGGACTGGTGCTTCCTTACCAAAGCAAGATTCTTGGCAAAACCTCCATTTTCAGTTTTACTGTCCCCAGCAGGTGGTGATCCGTCATCCTGAGAGCAACAATGAGATGTTACATCTGAGAACAGGGTCTAGAGACCAACAGATATTACAGGAGTCGGCCCAGAAAAAAAGGTTCAGCTGTAACTCCAGCTTTTGAACACTGGTCTGTATTTTTTTATCATCTTATGGAGTGAAATCCGTCACCATGAAAACTTTATGCTGGGTTATTTGCTTTGGTGAAGTGGGACCAAAAATGTTTTATGACCACAGAGGGCACAGGGGAGAGAAAGGGTTTGGGGTCAAACTGGGACTGGGAAGTTTCGTGGGGCCAGGAGGGATGTTAACGGGCCCTCAAACTGACTCCAATAATCAGGGTCCTCAGAACTATTAACCCTTAGAGCGCTGACATAAATTTCAAAAAGTACGAATTAAATTATCTTGTGCTGTTGAAAACCTAACACGTGGTAAGTTTTAAGCAGCTTTGAATTTGACATCTTACATCATTGAGCAACACTATTTGTATTTAGCGCTCCAAGGGTTAACGGTGCTAACCTTGCCTGCAGTTAAGGGCTGATTATTAATTAATAATTCAACAGGCAAATTTACATGAGGGGGCAGTCGCCTGTGCTGCGAAGAAAACACTGCTCTTCGGGGCATGGTTGATGAAGTGCTGATCTGTAGTGGCAAATAAGGGAGTAAATTCACTGGTGTTGACTGATTCTCTGCCTTTTTGCTGTCAGCCTGCCAATGCATTCACCAGCCATCCCAGGATCAACAGTCCTATCCTGCCAGGCAAATTTAAAAGTAGACCAGTACATCTGCACTGCGGAAGCTCTTAAATATTGAGTACCGGACAGCTGTCGGAGTGTATGATTTGTGCTTTAGTATGCTAAAACTGATCTTTTCCTGTTAGGGAGAAATATGAAGAATTTGTTTCCAAACATATTAAAGTGCCAAAATGAGAAAAATTGAGATAATACCAGAGAGCAATAGCCCAGTGCTTCTTACATATGGTGCAATAATCTGTTTTTTAGAAATTCATACTATAAGCTATATTTTTACCTGGTCGAAGTTTGTGTTTTTCGATAAAATGCAACAAGTGCCAACATGGAAAAAGCTGATTTACTCAAAATGAGCAAAATGGATTTACTGAATTGTGTTTTGGAAACAAACTTTTCACACTCACCTCAGGCATGTCATATCAGAACGTTTCTGTCCGGTAAAATTATAGAAAATTTACTTTGTGTCCAGTGCGTGATTGAGAGAGAGTGAAAACTATGACACATTCCAGGAAATAGTGCAGCTCGCAGTCAATTTCAGTTTGGCCATTACATTTCCTGTTGCGGTTTCAGCAGAGTAAGTGATGAGAGGACAAAGGCAAACTCTGCGCCTGTCCCCATGTAGCGCCGCTGGTGCACTGACTCTGCCTTAAGCAGGTGGATGCGCTGGGTGTTCATGAAGGTCATATGAATCATGAAACAGGATTAGCGGTGGATTCAGAATGAGTCAGCAGTAGCGCTTAGTAATAAACGGTAATCCCCTCACTGTCCGCACATTCCCACACTGCTCTTTCAAAATCACTCTCTCTCAAACATTGTTTGATTCTCCTTGCTGTGATCGCTGACAAGCAAAATACCCCTAATAATACCAAAGATATTTGCTCGTGATCAAACCAGCGATGTAAATTCTGCCAACAGAAATGTTCAGTTTTGGAAGGTATGATTAACTGCAGCAACACTGTGGCAGAGGAGTTGTCACTTAACAATAAGAGGGCATAACTGTCTTGATAACCAGAGCTCTAACATGGCATACACCATTATTATAAAACAATTGAAACTGTAATATTATGGACTGAACTACACACTCACCTATGACAGGATTGCTACCTCAATGCACAGCATGTAGTCAGTCAGAAAAGCTTCCCTGCTGGAAACCAGTACCAGTGCTTTTATAAAGCATGATGTGATAAACATCTCTTTTCTTCAATTTTTCTGCTGCTAGTTTGGTCTAATTATGGTCACTGTTGTGTTAAATAGTTACAGTAGCAGAGAAGCCCATTTTTGAAAGGACGGGCAGTTTCTTATAAAAGAGGACTGAGTTAATTTAAAGGACTATGTAACACAGACCTTCTCTGGCTCCTCGGCTGTGAAGACCTTTAGGATGTTCTTGTGTTTGCTGAGCTGCTCTTTAAAGGTCCGCTCCAGCTGCACATTGTACTTCATGAAAAGAACGTAGGAACAGTACGCCGTCACCAGCAGTGCGCTCTCCCACCACATGATGGTATTGTCCAAGAAGAAGATGATGAGCAGGATCAGGTCCAAGATGTAGAAGGACACGTCCCGAAACAGTGGCCACCAGGTGAGGTGGAGCATCTCTCTCGAGAAGATGGCGCACATCCCGATGACAAAGAGGATGTTGAAGACAGCCGAGCCCACAATAGTGCCGATGCCCACGTTGCTATGGGAGATGAACACACCAATCAGGGATGTGAAGAGCTCCGGAGCCGAACCCCCGGCTGCCATGAACGTGGCTCCTGCCACGTCGTCGGAGATGGCCAGCTTGTCAGTGATGACCCCCAAAGCCGGCACAAAGAACTCGTCACAGACAATCGCCAGGGAAACAAACATGTAGACCATCCCAAAGATGTGCAGAATCACCCAGCCCTGTCGCCGCTGCTCCACCGAGAACAGGTCCGCAGGGTAATCGCCCTTCATGTGCGGTGCATTGCCTAGAGAGGAGAGAGTGGTGTTGGGCATTGGTGGCGTAGTGCTGGGAAACGAGGTCAGTTTGGGGGCCAAGGTAGTCTTGGGCAGCTCGGGTTCCACATATATACAATGCCTGAGGTGAGTCCGATTGGTGGTCGTAGATGTGGGCATTTGAGTGGTTTTTTCACTCTCTGTTACCGTGGTCATTTCTGAGCTCATTTCTGTAGTTGTTCTTGTAGTTGATTCTCTTGCTGCTTCTGTAGTAGTTTTTGTTGTAGCTTCTGTAGTTGTATCTCCCGTTGTTGGGGTGTTCACCACGGTGTCGTTAGATACACCGACCTCTGTCGCAGCAGTTTTAGTTGACGGTGTCAGCTGCTCCTCAGGGTTCTCGGCAATCTGAGGTTCCGCCCAGGGTTCCGTCAGTCTTGCCCTCAGGGTCAGCTGATACATACAACACAACAGGACGCTTGACACAAAGAACAAGACCCGACTCTGTCGAAGTCTCTTTCTCCGTGATAGATACATTTTGCAGCTAGATATCAAATGTTGTGACGGCTCTCTGAAAATTAGTTAGATTCATCAATGTACAATCACAGATGGCTAATCCAATGATTTCCCCACATTCAAGCCACGTTGTGGGAAATATCTTTGAGAGGAAAGAGCGTCGTCTCTTCCAGAATTTTTTTCATTTCTCTTCCACTGCATCATCAAACCTGCAGAGCAGAAAGTACCTGCGAAATGCAGCAAAGGGAAATATTTGAGGATGTTACACTGTGGGTTTTCATGTAGTTTATGCAAATATTATTAGTGCAATAAATTATATTCATAGTTCTCCAGTAGTAAAATAGGTTTGAGACATTAAATGTCAAATGTGTGCAATTCTCATAAGAAAAACATATCCGTGCAAACAGCAAAGCCAGACAAATCCCATATTGGCTTTGTTAGGGGAAAAGTCTCTGATCCGAGTTTCTTAAAAAATGCTTGAACAAAAAGTTCAAATTCTCTCAAACGGCAAAGGAGACAAAATGATAAATTGCAATTTACCTGAGGATCTGACCACGTTTCTATCCAGGGGCAGTTTCTTCTGCGACACAGCGGCTGCAGCAGTGAGTTGGTGGTGCTGAGGGGATAGTTGCAGTTTGTCATTGAATCAGATCAGCCGGGACGGAGCAGCGGGTCAGATATTCGCAGTGGATCAGCATAATACCTGAGGTCTGTTAAGGAGATTACACCCTCCCTTCCTCTGTCTTACATCTCCAAAAACTTTCAATGAATTTAGCTGATTTTGTTTGGTAATTGGTGCCTATATGTTGTCAGATTATAGGCCTATTAAAAGACGCAAGTCACCAGTTGATATGAAAATATCTTAACGAAGCCGTTATGAGTAATTTGATCATGCCCTTTTTTGTTTTTTTTTTCTGATAATTTAAGGTAATAAATAGTTGCATTTAATTTAGGAATGAAGAAATCCTCGAGAGAACAACACCTTAAGAGTCAACCATATTTTATTTCTATTTATTTGTTTAAAAAGGAAGAGAGAGAGAGTGACTGACGGACGCTATGCTTTGCTTAATTATTGGTACATTTCCTTACTGACCTTTCAATCGATTGAAACTAAGTTAGTGAAGTACACTGTGTTATTACATAATGCATGCAAGACATTTTCGGTACATAACTTTTGCACGTTGTCCCGTGCAACTCAAATTCTTCATATAATGCATGGAAACTAGTTGCTCAGAGCAGTACAGTCCATTTATTTTCCCAGTGGCTTTACAATTCAAATGAAGGAGGCCTACAAATTTTTTTTTTTTTTCCTTACAGTTTCACAGCAGCAAAAGCTATTCCTTTGAAATCTTTAGTGTACTGAGGTAACTTAAAGTGTTACGCAGTAGCATTTAGTAATGAAATAAGAGGAATAAATGATAGAAGAATTTTTTTTAAACACTTCCAGTCAAAAGTTTAGACATACCCACATTTTTCTCACAATACATGTTACATAAAGAAATAAGCACCGACTATTTTGCAAAAAAAAAATCTCATTCTTAAATCCATTAAACTAACCAGCACTTCATATCTACTGGCCACACTCACAGTTTTGTACGGACAGTCTTATGGCTGTAATGAGTTTGCTGCTGTGCATCCCGGTCAAAGTTCCCTTAGATGTGCTGCACTTGCAGACCGATTTTCATCGACCTTTTTGTCTAATAAGTCCCAAAACAGCTTGACTTTAATTTGCCGATTGGAAAATGGAAAGAGTTTGCGTGTTTGTTTACTTTACAAAATATGGCTTCTTTGAGAATTCAAAAACTTTGAATTCTATTCAAACAAGTAAATTATTCTCTTTATATTTCTGACTGTTTACCTCTCACGAGATTCTGTTTGAGATCATAGAGAGAAGTTGAGCCATTAAAATTTCTCAAAAAACAGAGTGCAGTAACATTAGCAAAGTGTGTCCAAACTTTTGACTGGTACTGTATTTCTAACAGCATGTTCCTGTATAATTTTGGGATGACAACAGTCCTTGGGTGCTTTTAATTATGGTAATTTGTGCTTCCTCTTTCCTTCTGTGACCCAGAAATCATCTGTCTCCACCATCATGGAGGATCTTCCAATCTCTTAACAGTACCTCCAGGAGTCATGGAGCGAAGAGAAAGGAGGCTTCTGGAGGATCTTAAAGCGAGGAAACACAGGTGTATCATACACAAAAGACCTTTATCATGTGGTGTGATGTATAAATGCTGCCCTCCACATGTGACGTCACTTACTGGAACAAACGATTTCTCATTTGGCAGCTCCTCTATCCTTGTGAATCTACCTTGCATCTCTCAGGTTGCATCTCAATTTTCTAAAATTGCATCGTCATTTTCATCATGTGCATCGTTTCTCTGCGTCTTAGTCCCGTCCACAGATTCATAAAGATGCAAGAAAACCTTATGAGGAGAGAAGGATCGAGAAATTTGTTTTTAGAAAAGTGAGACATTCCTTACTTTGTGTTTTACAGAGTGATTGGAAAGCAAAGTTGTCTCCTGTTTTCATTTATTTTGCTGATCAAAGAGATGAGTTTTGTAATCTGTTGGCAGCATCTGTCCTCAGAGGTTCATTTAATGGCTTAAGGCTGAAAGTGTTGTGGGAGAGCTGCTCTTCTGTAACCTCGCTCATTGCTCACCAGAACTTTGAGACAGCTCGCAAGATGGGAGATCCAGAAGAATGTCCAATTCAAGCATGGATTGAGGAGCGGGGAAATAGAAATCAGAGAGCTGGGATGCATTCTCGGATTTGTGCTGGGAGACGCTAAGGCACAGCGGCGAGAGACTAGTGAGGGAAGCAAGGAGAAAAGCCAGCAGAAGAAAAAGCACCCTTGGGCTGGGCTGCTTTCGAATGGTCCTTTTTTTTAAATTGATGGGGAAAGTTCCTAGCTGTTCCTTACTCCTTGAGAATGACCCAGAAGTATTTACGTGGCATGGGAAGTGTACTGCTCAGATTCTCTGAATGTTAATCAAAGGTGCTTCAGTGCTTCCAAACTAATCTCTTTTACCAGAGGGTACACTGGACTATCACTTGCAAAATGGCAGGAGATAATGCCCTCACAAAATTCCTCTTAGCAGCAAAATATAAAGCGAAACACCATCCGTCTTACCAGTCATTCACGCAACATACGACCGCCAGGGCAGGGAACGCACGATTGGATTCTCTAGTGTTGGTGCAGTCGGATTCTCTGGGGTTGCCCATTACTAAGTTCTTATGAATTCTCCTTCATATCAGTCCTTAACCTCGTGACGTTTCCCATTTAGGTTAATGAAAAGTGATCCGGAATTATACGACAGGACGAACTTGTTTCACTATCCGAATGAAGCCCCGGACATCATCATTTCCAACATGGGAACCAATTGTACTACAAGTCGTTGTTGCCATACGTACATATTTGAAGAACGTACGACTTGGAGCTCAGTATTGGGTATTAATTACCCATCATTACATGCATTCACCGAAGCACGAAAGCCCTGATACTTTGTCAGGTACATTGAGAAATATCTCCTCGCACTTTATTATTTCTATGCGGAGGAATACCTTGTCAGAGGCCTAAGTCAATACGATTTAGTCTGGATTTCTAGCTTGTACCGACTTCCCTGCGAATTAGACATGAGACGATGTTAACGTTAGCGTTAGCTAAGTTAGCGAGCTGTGAGTGATGATGCCTCTGTTTGCATCGCATGATTTGTTGCCAACTTTAATCGAGCTTGTTTGGTTTCATAAACAGGTGTTAGGTTTACTTCAAGCATAACGGTAGTTATTTGTTTTCTTTGAAAAGGTTAGTTTGCTGCTTCTACGAGCTAACGTTAATGTAGTATTTTGACGTTGGCTTTAGGACTTGTCTAATGTTACCCAGGACGTAACGTCAACTTAAGAGAAGTTAAGAGTTTTAGCCGATGCAATTATTAATGCATGCTGTTTTTATTTTAGAACACTTTTGCTTCATGAAATTATTCGGAAAACCACTATTGTATTCGGAAGATGAGAACCATAATGATGCTCATATAACTGCATCCCTGTGGAGTGATGTTCTCCCGTGATCTTGTCTGTGATGTTGCTGCTGTTAATCGGGAAAACACGTCAGAAATAACGTAACGGGTGTTGAGGAATCAAATGGCTTTCAAGAAAGATGACGTCACGAGAATCGATTACTTCTGATACATTGCCTGCTCTGGCGATTTGTCCGTTTGCAGCACGGTGTTGTGCCCGATTTTGTTCCACCATTCGTGTTCACCGTAACGGTCAATGATAGACGGAAATTGCGTAGAGCGTGAGGACATTTAACTCTGAATTTGACTGTGAAACTAACAGGTTGTGAAAGCCTGTGGGAATTTTGGATATATTGGCTAGCAATAGAGTCCCATATTGCAAGTGGACATTATGCTGGAGATGGCTAGATATAAGAACTCATCCCTTTTTTCTGGTGTCATCTATGATATCTTTCTTTAGAGCGAGCTGATTCCTTGACGCCCATTAAGTTATTTTTTCAGTGATTTCCTGAGATCAGGGGCAACGTCACATAACTTTCTGATGGGGGAACAAAATTAAGCGGGGAAACGGAATCAGGCGCATCTGCAGAACACTTCTTCTAAATAGTCTCTCAGTTTTCTCATGCTTTCATCCCCTGTATGTTTTCTTGTCAAAGTAAAATGTACACACGCTCTCTGCACACAGATAGGCTTCTTAAACAAGTAAGGAACCAGTTCGCATTCCTAATTTTGAAACTTTTGGAACATTTAAATCAAAATTACACTGAACCCCTAAATTTGGTCCAGAACAGGAAACAAAATTGGTAGGCTTTTCTTGTAAACTGTGACGACATCAGTTGGAGTGGTTATTGTAGACAGGATCGAGAAGAAGGCATCAATGGCAGAGAAGTCAGGCCTGGAAAAAAAGAGAATGTGCAGTGATCTGTATTTGAAGCGAGTTGCCATCTTGCGTGCTGTTTACGTCTCTTGATGCCGCACTGTGCTACACGCTTCTGTTTGATACCAAACTTGTGAGAACGAACGCTGACCAGTTCGATAGAGCGAACCAAGGTTCAAAGGATTTTGAGAAGAACCAGTTCAATAATCACAATCGTATTGGTGGGAAAACCGTAAGAGTAAAGTGCTCACATGCTCATTCCTGATATCATCGCATTGGTTATTAAGGGGAACATGAGTCAGGATAGTGACAGAATTCAACTCAACACATTAATATTTGCCATGTTATTGCCTTCTTAAGTTATAGTTTTTAGGGTTTTGGGGGTGCACTAGATAAAATTTTGTTTCAATTTCTTTAAATATGTTTGGCTTTGCAATGGTTTCACCTTTTGAATCAGCAAGGCCTGAAATTAATTTACACTGTACTTTTTTTGGAAGGGGCAAGCTATGTGATAGTACTCTGCAAATGTTGCATGTTTTACACATAAGTTTATTTGACCATTTCAGGCACCCTGCCCACCCCGATTGGTTATTGAAGTGTTGCTGTTGGCACAACACAAGTTGCTTGGCAACCATGCCAACGGTGGTTCTGATGGACGTATCTCTGTCCATGACCCGGCCAGTGGCTCTGGAGGGCAGTGAGGAGTTTCAGAGGAAGAACTTGGCGATTCACGGACTCACAATGCTGTTTGAGCACATGGCCACCAACTATCGCCTGGAGTTCACTGCGTTGGTGGCTTTCTCCTCGCTCTGGGAGCTAATGGTGCCCTTCACTCGGGATTACAACACTCTACAGGTATCAAACACAGCCCTGGCTGGTGGATTTGCAAGAGGTTATTCTTATGTTGTCTGATTGTCATGAATTTTAAGATTTCAAAGGAATGGTTGATATGAAATCACTAAATATCTGATTTATGCCAAGATTGCCGTATCTGCTGAACCAACCCTACACATGTTTCTGACCATAATGAAAATGAGCTTTATTTTGTCCCTTTTTCATAATCGGCGCTGTATGATGTTCCTGTATGAGCTCTGAGCTGATGTTCCTGTGTGGTCTCTCATGATAGTTGAACTGTCCCTAGAAAGTGTCAGCGAGAAACAGCCTGACACATTTGGCGAGATGGGGGTGGTACTAGAGACGGCACTGGACACTTTGCGAGGATCTTGCATCTTCACTTTACTGTGCCTCCTTTTCCCCTGTCACTGTAGGAGGCCTTGAGCAATCTGGAGGATTACGATAAGACCTGTCTGGAGTCGGCGCTGCAGGGGGTCAGTAACGTGGTGCAGCAGGAGTGGGGCAGTGCCTGTCCCTGCCAGGTACAGTATGTCTCGCGGTGCGCTGTGACGGAGCTCCATGTTGAGTCCAGTCCTTTGGAGTGGGTCACTGCAGTGCTGGTTTAAGTCTAAGATTTGTTTGTGGTTTTTAGGTGGTGCTGGTGACGGACGGATCCCTGGGGATTGGGCGTGGCTCTCTGCGTCACTCCCTGTCCACCCTAAAGCTCCGCGCCGACGACAAGAAGTTCCCGCTGCCCTTCCCTTTCCCCGCCAAGCTGTTCATCATGTGCATCGCCAACGCTGAGGAGGTACAGTGTCCTTACACACACGCTCACACTCATTACACACACGCTCACTCATTTCACACACGCCCACACTCATTACACACACGCTCACACTCATTACACACACGCTCACACTCATTACACACACGCTCACACTCATTACACACACGCTCACACTCATTACACACACGCTCACACTCATTACACACACGCTCACACTCATTACACACACGCTCACACTCATTACACACGCTCACACTCATTACACACACGCTCACCCTCATTACACATACGCTCACCCTCATTACACACACGCTCACCCTCATTACACACACGCTCACACTCATTACACACACGCTCACTCATTACACACACGCTCACCCTCATTACACACACGCTCACACTCATTACACACACGCTCACACTCATTACACACACGCTCACCCTCATTACACATACGCTCACCCTCATTACACACACGCTCACCCTCATTACACACACGCTCACACTCATTACACACACGCTCACTCATTCCACACACGCTCACCCTCATTACACACACGCTCACACTCATTACACACACGCTCACACTCATTACACACACGCTCACACTCATTACACACACGCTCACACTCATTACACACACGCTCACTCATTACACACACGCTCACCCTCATTACACACACGCTCACACTCATTACACACACGCTCACACTCATTACACACGCTCACACTCATTACACACACCCTCACACTCATTACACACACGCTCACCCTCATTACACACACGCTCACACTCATTACCCACGCTCACCCTCATTACACACGCTCACACTCATTACACACACGCTCACACTCATTACACACACGCTCACACTCATTACACACACGCTCACACTCATTACACACACGCTCACACTCATTACACACACGCTCACACTCATTACACACACGCTCACACTCATTACACATATGCTCACCCTCATTACACACACGCTCACCCTCATTACACACACGCTCACACTCATTACACACACGCTCACACTCATTACACACGCTCACCCTCATTACACACACGCTCACTCATTTCACACACACTCACACTCATTACACACACGCTCACCCTCATTACACACACGCTCACCCTCATTACACACGCTCACACTCATTACACACACTCTCACACTCATTACACATACGCTCACACTAATTACACACACACTCACCCTCATTACACACGCTCACCCTCATTACACACGCTCACCCTCATTACACACACGCTCACACTCATTACACACACGCTCACCCTCATTACACACACGCTCACCCTCATTACACACACGCTCACACTCATTACACACACGCTCACACTCATTACACACACGCTCACCCTCATTACACATACGCTCACACTAATTACACACACACTCACCCTCATTACACACGCTCACCCTCATTACACACACGCTCACGCTCATTACACACACGCTCACCCTCATTACACACACGCTCACTCATTTCACACACGCCCACTCATTACACACACGCTCACACTCATTACACACACGCTCACCCTCATTACACACGCTCACACTCATTACACACGCTCACCCTCATTACACACGCTCATACTCATTACACACACGCTCACCCTCATTACACACGCTCACCCTCATTACACACACGCTCACACTCATTACACACACGCTCACCCTCATTACACACACGCTCACACTCATTACACACACGCTCACACTCATTACACACACGCTCACACTCATTACACACACGCTCACCCTCATTACACACACGCTCACCCTCATTACACACACGCTCACACTCATTACACACGCTCACACTCATTACACACACGCTCACACTCATTACACACACGCTCACCCTCATTACACACGCTCACCCTCATTACACACGCTCATACTCATTACACACACGCTCACCCTCATTACACACGCTCACCCTCATTACACACGCTCATACTCATTACACACACGCTCACACTCATTACACACACGCTCACACTCATTACACACACGCTCACCCTCATTACACACACGCTCACTCATTTCACACACGCCCACTCATTACACACACGCTCACACTCATTACACACGCTCACACTCATTACACACACGCTCACCCTCATTACACACACGCTCACCCTCATTACACACACGCTCACACTCATTACACCCACGCTCACACTCATTACACACACGCTCACCCTCATTACACACGCTCATACACATTACACATACGCTCACATTCACTCCACACACGGTCACACTCATTACACACACGCTCACACTCATTACATACACGCTCACACTCATTACACACACGCTCACCCTCATTACACACACGCTCACACTCATTACACACACGCTCACCCTCATTACACACACGCTCACACTCATTACACACACGCTCACACTCATTACACACGCTCACCCTCATTACACATACGCTCACACTCATTACACACACGCTCACCCTCATTACACATATGCTCACACTAATTACACACACGCTCACCCTCATTACACACGCTCACCCTCATTACACACACGCTCACCCTCATTACACACACGCTCACACTCATTACACACACGCTCACACTCATTACACACGCTCACCCTCATTACACATACGCTCACACTCATTACACACACGCTCACCCTCATTACACATATGCTCACACTAATTACACACACGCTCACCCTCATTACACACGCTCACCCTCATTACACACACGCTCACCCTCATTACACACACGCTCACCCTCATTACACACACGCTCACACTCATTACACACACGCTCACACTCATTACACATACGCTCACCCTCATTACACACACACTCACCCTCATTACACACGCTCACCCTCATTACACATACGCTCACACTCATTACACACACGCTCACCCTCATTACACACACACTCACACTCATTACACACACGCTCACACTCATTACACACACGCTCACCCTCATTACACACACGCTCACACTCATTACACACACGCTCACACTCATTACACACACACTCACCCTCATTACACACGCTCACCCTCATTACACACACGCTCACACTAATTACACACACGCTCACCCTCATTACACACGCTCACCCTCATTACACATACGCTCACACTCATTACACACACACTCACCCTCATTACACACGCTCACCCTCATTACACACGCTCACCCTCATTACACACACGCTCACACTCATTACACACGCTCACCCTCATTACACACACGCTCACCCTCATTACACACGCTCACCCTCATTACACACGCTCACCCTCATTACACATACGCTCACACTCATTACACACACACTCACCCTCATTACACACGCTCACACTCATTACACACATGCTCACCCTCATAACACACGCTCACCCTCATTACACACACGCTCACACTCATTACACATACGCTCACACTCATTACACACACACTCACCCTCATTACACACGCTCACCCTCATTACACATACGCTCACACTCATTACACACACACTCACCCTCATTACACACGCTCACCCTCATTACACATACGCTCACACTAATTACACACACACTCACCCTCATTACACACGCTCACCCTCATTACACACGCTCACCCTCATTACACACACGCTCACACTCATTACACACACGCTCACACTCATTACACACATGCTCACCCTCATAACACACGCTCACCCTCATTACACACACGCTCACACTAATTACACACACGCTCACCCTCATTACACACGCTCACCCTCATTACACACGCTCACCCTCATTACACACGCTCATACTCATTACACACACGCTCACCCTCATTACACACACGCTCACACTCATTACACACACGCTCACCCTCATTACACACACGCTCACCCTCATTACACACACACTCACCCTCATTACACACGCTCACCCTCATTACACACGCTCACCCTCATTACACACACGCTCACACTCATTACACACACGCTCACCCTCATTACACACACGCTCACCCTCATTACACACACGCTCACACTCATTACACACACGCTCACCCTCATTACACACACGCTCACACTCATTACACACGCTCACCCTCATTACACACGCTCACCCTCATAACACACACGCTCACACTCATTACACACACGCTCACCCTCATTACACACGCTCACCCTCATTACACATACGCTCACACTAATTACACACACGCTCACCCTCATTACACACGCTCACCCTCATTACACACGCTCACCCTCATTACACACAAGCTCACACTCATTACACACACAAGCTCACACTCATTACACACACGCTCACCCTCATTACACACACGCTCACACTCATTACACACGCTCACACTCATTACACACACGCTCACACTCATTACACACACGCTCACCCTCATTACACACACGCTCCCACTCATTACACACGCTCACCCTCATTACACACGCTCACCCTCATTACACATACGCTCACACTAATTACACACACACTCACCCTCATTACACACGCTCACACTCATTACACACGCTCACCCTCATTACACATACGCTCACCCTCATTACACATACGCTCACACTAATTACACACACACTCACCCTCATTACACATGCTCACCCTCATTACACACACGCTCACACTCATTACACACACGCTCACCCTCATAACACACGCTCACCCTCATTACACACACGCTCACACTCATTACACACACGCTCACCCTCATTACACACGCTCACACTCATTACACACACGCTCACCCTCATTACACACACGCTCACACTCATTACACACACGCTCACCCTCATTACACACACGCTCACCCTCATTACACACACGCTCACACTCATTACACACACGCTCACTCATTTCACACACGCCCACTCATTACGCACTCGCTCACCCTCATTACACACACGCTCCCCATCATTACACACACGCTCACCCTCATTACCCACCCTCACCCTCATTACACACACCCTCACCCTCATTACACACACGCTCACCCTCATTACACATATGCTCACACTAATTACACACACGCTCACCCTCATTACACACGCTCACCCTCCTTACACACCCGCTCCCCCTCATTACACACACGCTCACCCTCATTACACACACGCTCACACTCATTACACACACGCTCACCCTCATTACACACACGCTCACCCTCATTACACACACGCTCACACTCATTACACACACGCTCACTCATTTCACACACGCCCACTCATTACACACACGCTCACACTCATTACACACACGCTCACCCTCATTACACACGCTCACCCTCATTACACACGCTCATACTCATTACACATACGCTCACATTCATTACACACACGCTCACACTCATTACACACACGCTCACCCTCATAACACACACGCTCATACTCATTACACACACGCTCACCCTCATTACACACGCTCACCCTCATTACACACGCTCACACTCATTACACACACGCTCACCCACATTACACACGCTCACCCTCATTACACACGCTCACCCTCATTACACACATGCTCACCCTCATAACACACGCTCACCCTCATTATACACACGCTCACACTAATTACACACACCCTCACACTCATTACACACACGCTCACACTCATTACACACACGCTCACACTCATTACACACGCTCACCCGCATTACACATACGCTCACCCTCATTACACATACGCTCACACTAATTACACACACACTCACCCTCATTACACACGCTCACCCTCATTACACACACGCTCACACTCATTACACACACGCTCACCCTCATTACACACGCTCACCCTCATTACACACACGCTCACACTCATTACACACACGCTCACCCTCATTACACACGCTCACACTCATTACACACACCCCCACCCTCATCACACACACGCTCACACTCATTACCCACACGCTCACCCTCATTACACCCACGCTCACCCTCATTACACACACGCTCACACTCATTACACACACGCTCACTCATTTCACACACGCCCACTCATTACACACTCGCTCACCCTCATTACACACACGCTCACACTCATTACACACACGCTCACCCTCATTACACACGCTCACCCTCATTACACACACGCTCACCCTCATTACACACACGCTCACACTCATTACACACACGCTCACCCTCATTACACACACGCTCACCCTCATTACACACACGCTCACACTCATTACACACACGCTCACTCATTTCACACACGCCCACTCATTACACACACGCTCACACTCATTACACACACGCTCACCCTCATTACACACGCTCACCCTCATTACACACACGCTCACCCTCATTACACACACGCTCACACTCATTACACACACGCTCACCCTCATTACACACACGCTCACACTCATTCCACACACGCTCACTCATTTCACACACGCCCACTCATTACACACTCGCTCACCCTCATTACACACACGCTCACACTCATTACACACACGCTCACCCTCATTACACACGCTCACCCTCATTACACACACGCTCACCCTCATTACACACACGCTCACACTCATTACACACACGCTCACTCATTTCACACACGCCCACTCATTACACACACGCTCACACTCATTACACACACGCTCACCCTCATTACACACACGCTCACCCTCATTACACACACGCTCACTCATTTCACACACGCCCACTCATTACACACACGCTCACACTTATTACACACACGCTCACACTCATTACACACACGCTCACACTCATTACACGCACGCTCACCCTCATTACACACACTCTCACCCTCATTACACACACGCTCACCCTCATTACACATACGCTCACCCTCATTACACATACGCTCACACTAATTACACACACACTCACCCTCATTACACACGCTCACCCTCATTACACACACGCTCACACTCATTACACACACGCTCACACTCATTACACACACGCTCACCCTCATTACACACGCTCACCCTCATTACACACACGCTCACCCTCATTACACACACGCTCACACTCATTACACACACGCTCACCCTCATTACACACACGCTCACACTCATTACACACACGCTCACTCATTTCACACACGCCCACTCATTACACACACGCTCTCACTCATTACACACACGCTCTCACTCATTACACACACGCTCTCACTCATTACACACTCGCTCACCCTCATTACACACACGCTCACACTCATTACACACACGCTCACTCATTTCACACACGCCTACTCATTACACACACGCTCACACTCATTACACACACGCTCTCACTCATTACACACTCGCTCACCCTCATTACACACACGCTCACACTCATTACACACACGCTCACCCTCATTACACACACGCTCACCCTCATTACACACACGCTCACACTCATTACACACACGCTCACACTCATTACACACACGCTCACCCTCATTACACACACGCACACCCTCATTACACACACGCTCACACTCATTACACACACGCTCACACTCATTACACACACGCTCACACTCATTACACACACGCTCACCCTCATTACACACGCTCACCCTCATTACACACACGCTCACCCTCATTACACACACGCTCACACTCCTTACACACACGCTCACACTCATTACACACACGCTCACCCTCATTACACACACGCTCAAACTCATTACACACACGCTCACTCATTTCACACACGCCCACTCATTACACACACGCTCACACTCATTACACACACGCTCACACTCATTACACACACGCTCACACTCATTACACACAAGCTCACACTCATTACACACACGCTCACACTCATTACACACACGCTCACCCTCATTACACACACGCTCACTCATTTCACACACGCCCACTCATTCCACACACGCTCACACTCATTACACACACGCTCACACTCATTACACACACGCTCACACTCATTACACACGCTCATTCTCATTACACACGCTCACCCTCATTACACATACGCTCACACTAATTACACACACACTCTCCCTCATTACACACGCTCACCCTCATTACACACGCTCACCCTCATTACACACACGCTCACACTCATTACACACACGCTCACCCTCATTACACACACGCTCACACTCATTACACACACGCTCACGCTCATTACACACACGCTCCACCTCATTACACACACGGTCACACTCATTACACACAGGCTCACCCTCATTACACACGCTCACCCTCATTACACATACGCTCACCCTCATTACACATACGCTCACACTAATTACACACACACTCACCCTCATTACACACGCTCACCCTCATTACACACACGCTGACACTCATTACACACACGCTCACCCTCATTACACACACGCTCACACTCATTACACACACGCTCACCCTCATTACACACACGCTCACACTCATTACACACACGCTCACCCTCATTACACACACGCTCACCCTCATTACACACACGCTCACACTCATTACACACACGCTCACTCATTTCACACACGCCCACTCATTACACTCATTACACACACGCTCTCACTCATTACACACTCGCTCACCCTCATTACACACACGCTCACTCTCATTACACACACGCTCACCCTCATTATACACACGCTCACACTCATAACTCACACGTTCACCCTCATTACACACTCGCCCTCAATCTCGCGGCGGCTTTTCTCTCTGTGTTTGTGCAGCTCCAGGGCAGCGACACTCTGGAGAATCTGGAGCAGCTGATCACCCTGAGCGGGGGAGGGGGCCAGATCTTCACCATGGAGGGGCCGCTATGCCTGAAGAGTGTGCAGTCCATGTTCGGGTACGCATGCCAGCGTATGTTTGCTGGGGTGTCCTTGCTCATCTGAGTGTGTGTGTGTGTGTGTGTGTGTGTGTGTGCACGCACATCGAGGCTGTCAGCCTGACGACCGCTGGAGGAACAGGATAGAAGCAGCGTGTTGATTGCATATGTTGTGTTGACAGGAAGCTCATCGATCAGGCGTACACGCCCTTCCACGCTGTGCTGCGCTGCGGAAACCTGTCCTCGGACGTGCAGGTGTTTCCCCGCCCAGAGCCCGTGGTGATTGATGAGGAGGTGGAGCCTGCGCCGAAGAGCATCCTCACAGGTCTGCATTACACACGACACGCCTCTCTCCGATTGGGAGACCTGAAATTCAGTATTCACTGCTCTGTGCATTTCTCTCCCGCACACAGACCTGGAGATCGTGGGCTTCATCGAGATCGGAGATATTTCCAGCCCCCCTGTCCTGTCCAGACATTTGGTTTTGCCCATCGCTGTGAACAAAGGTTTATCTCTTCTGCCTGCCTGATCACATGATTATCCGTCGACAACATTGCATGTTTTTATTAGTTTGCCTCACACGCCTGCTCTTATTGGTCACAGAGGTGGATGAGGTGGGTGCTGGGACTGGTGATGACACAGAGGAGGAGAGTTCAACCAATCAGATGGCGGGAAAAAGCCCAAACTTCTGTGTCCTGCTGCATGGGAGTTTGAAAGTGGAGGGGATGGTGGCCCTTGTGCAGCTGGGGTGAGTGAGAGAGAGAGAGAGAGAGAGAGAGACTGTGTGCACGAGAGATATTCTGTGCCTATTATAAATGTCCGTCCATAGAAGTGATTTGGGAACTTCCGTGGATGAAACTGCAAGATTTTATGTGCCCTGGTATTACAGTGGGGCAGGCCCTGCCTCTAAAGGGACTTTAGATTGTGGCACCTTGTCTGATCAGACACATCCTATTAAGCCCGTTTCCACCACAGGAACTTCAGGGTAATTTTACGGGGTCAGGGGCCGCTGTTGCATGTCTCCACCGCTGGAACCACCCCCAAAGGACAGCGTACCGGAACTTTTACAGGGGCTAAAAAAGTCCCTGCCTCGGAGTAGGTACTCTGAACGGCCCTGAAAAACTCCTGGGTGGGGCTTGGGGTTTACTTTGCGCTGATTGGATTTACTCTGGGCGGGATGTTGCGTCTAAAGCCACAAAATAGCCGGTATTTTTAAAACTCAGCAGACGACGAGGAGTCTTTTTTTAAAAAGGAGTTCTCCTACTTCGCCCTCTCGGTGGGGACACGGCAGTTGAGAGGGCGGAGAGAGAGGAGGTTCCTGTAGTAGGTCCTGCCCCCCCACATACTACCAGGAACTTCCTCAGTGGAAACGGGCCTATTGTCTGTCCTCTCCCATTCCAGACTGGACTGGTACGGCATGCTGTACTCGCAGGCAGACAGCAAGAAGAAATCCAACCTGATGATGTCACTGTTTGAGCCAGGGGTGGAGCCTCTTCCTTGGCTGGGGAAGATTTCTCAGCTCGGCCCGACATCAGGTACTGAGGACCGCCGGCCAGTATCCTCCAGCTCTCTCATGCTTGCAGTCGAGTTGGTTCTGCTTCAGGTTCGGCATTAGAGGTCAGAGACGAGCGGTTGGGCATGCAGCTGTGCTGTACTGCAGTGTTTTCTGTTGTGTTTCTCTTGTGTTTCTCTGGGCCCAGATGCGAAGGAGAATCCTTACGGCGAGGATGACACTAAGAGTCCTTTCCCCCTGCAGCCCAAGAGCAAGCGCAGCTATGCACAGAATGTCACGGTGTGGATTAAACCCAGCGGCCTGCAGGTACGGAGAGCCTGAGCGTGGGTCACTGAGGGTATTCTGAAACGAGCAGGGGCCACTGACTCACAGAACCGGTATCTAGTTGGGCACCATAATGACCCATTGGGCTGACTGTCCGTTGGACGTCGTACTAACCAATGGAGATGGTTGTATGTTGGACACTACACTTACGCGCTGAGCTGGTTGTACGTTGACATCATTTTAGGTGAGATACAAAAGTCCTGATGAAACGGCAATTACCCTCAAGGGAAATGCAGGACGATAATTTTCAGTGTACGGTTCTGCAGACAGACGTGCAGAAGATCCTGAGAAATGCCCGGAAGCTGCCAGAAAAGACACAGACTTTCTACAAGGTGAGCGGTGCTTGAGGAGGGCGGGTAACGCGGTATCGCGCAGAGCTTTATTCCTATATGGTGGTAAAATGCTGCTTTGAGGGAACAGCACTGTGTTCCTCTCGTGTCACGAAGAGCAGCACCTCAGGATTTAGTTTGTGGGCCACACTGAGCAGGAAGTGAGCGTGACCGTTTGTGTGTCTCTCAGGAGCTGAACCGTTTGCGGAAAGCTGCTCTGGCCTTCGGTTTTTGGGAGCTGCTGAAGGGCGTGGCCGAGCTGCTGGAGAGGGAGTGTACTCTGCTGCCAGACTCCGCCCACCCTGACGCCGCCTTCCAGCTGTCCCACGCCGCCCAGCAGCTCAAACTGGCCAGTACTGGGGACCCGCAGTACGCCGCCTTCGAGCACAACATCTCCCCAATGGTGACGGACTTCTCCGGGGGCGACAGGGACAGGATGTAGGGTAGCGGGGGAGAGGAGGACCGGTATGAACCCCCTGTGTAAACAGCCCCCACCCCCCACTGTTACATCAAAAATCCTCCCCATCTGCGGACTAAATGGGGATAATTCACCTGCAAAAATGGTGGTGTGTGTGTATGTGAGCGAGAGAGGGTGACAGCTTGTGTGTATGAATGATTGAGAGAATGCAAGTGTGGCCCAACACTGTTGTACAAGAGGTCATTGCGACTTCTGACTGGCTGTTGGTCACTGAGCTCCTTCGGATGAGAACTGAAGGTTTTAGTACAGATGAGTTTGCTTTGCACATCAGGGACCATCGGATGAACTATGGGAGTGGAGGTGTGCTGCCGGCACTCTGTGTGTGTGTGTGTGTGTGTGTGTGTGTGTGTGTGTGTGTTTAGACCCTCCTCATGAGGCCAAGCAGTACTCGTGCTCTTTGTGTCTGTGCTGTGTGGGAGTCCCCTATGAAATGTCTTTTTCTATCTTTAAAGCTTTGTAAATAGTGTTTGCCATTAAACCTTTTTTAGAAACTACTGAGTTGGAGTAATGAGATTGTGGAATGATGAGTCGTTAAGATGGTGCCACTTGTTTTCGGTTCGTCACTTTCACCAACTGGGATTTCCAAGCAGTAATTATTCGGGTTTAAATTGACCAGGACTCCCCAGGGTGCAGCTAAATTAAACTCATTGTGGCACAAACAGACAAGTTCCACTTAACTCAGTTTTTCTCCATCAAGATATAATTTTTCTCAAGATCCCATCCAAGTGGCGAGACAGATTTGGTGAAGCTGGATTCTGTCTCTTGAAACCCAGTGATGGTTTCAACCCAGGGGGGAATTGAAGGTCATATTATATGTCCCAGTTTTCACTCCCAACCTCTGACCTTTAATTAGTCAAATCAAATGTGAACTCATACATTTCACTTGCATCCTACTAATATAATTAGCAATTATAATTATATAATTATAATCATAATTATAATTAGCGACTTTGTCTGTCTGCACAGGGTTGCAAGGCAGACCATTGCGCTAGTTGCCTCCAAACTTTGCCAAAACGCCGCTCAGGCGTCTGGCGTTGGTTTGGTCGGATCAAACATCTTAAGAATTTATTGAAATTTAAGTAATCATTTTTTTGGAAATTTTAATAGAACGACGAAGCTGCTTCGCAAATTCTGACATCCAGGGAAGATGCATTTTTGGGAAATGAAGAATGGTATAGCTGGCTAGCAAACAGTTGGCTGCGGTAAATATGAGTACCTTAACTGTGCTGTGTGCGCTAGTTTCATGAATTGCCCTTGAATGACTATGAAAGACTGTTCTTGTGTCCCAAAAAGGAATAATTTACCGTGATTTAATTGACGAGTGAACACAGGTTTGAGTGGACAGCCAGTTAGCTCATTTAGTCAAGGTAATTTGCAGAAATAAAAACTTTGACACTCCAGCCCTCTCGAACCAGAATTGCCCGCCCTGGTTGTTGCCAGTTCATACCTTTGCCCCCTGTTAGAATACACACAAGGTCACACCCAGGAACATCCCAAACATGTTTTATAAAAACAAATGTAGGTAAATAAGCTGGCATTGGGAAGAGAACGGACTTGACCAGTATGTCATCTAAATGTCTGCAGAATAGTCTCAAATATTTCAAGGTATAAATGTAATGTTTCATACCTTTGAAAGAAAATTCCAGTGATATAATTATATGAGGAACTCCACCACCCTGTGATGTCCGTGTGGGAGTGGGGCACAAGGCGAAAGGGAAATGACACACTAGTTTATGTCCCAAAGATGTGTGCAACTGGATCAATATTTGTGACCACTCGTGTTCAAATAGGTGTCAATGGGTGAAGAAATATTGAAGGTCACAAAATGGCCATGTTTCAGAAATTGGCAAAAATCTGTGATTTATACGTTTAGACATATTGCATATTTTTCATGCCAAGTTTCCGCTCCGCTCTTAAGCTTCCTTCCCACTTTCACGATTTAATACGCCGATTCGCGCCAATGTCAGATCGTGGAAAGTCATTGGGGAGGTCTTGAGTGTCTCGTTGATGTACACCGAGGGATTCCTGAACGGTTGCAACAAAGTCGTCATCTCAGTTTTGTTGTGGCACAATTTTTGAAAATGTTAAAAAAAAATCATGGGCTTTGCACACTCATCACGAATGGTCGTGCGTCATAGTGATGTCGTAGTGGTGTCGCGCAAGTGTCATGATGGTTCTTGAACAATGCAGTGCAATCGTATTGTGGAAAATGGATTCTACTGTGGAAGACGAGGAGGTGCTACGAAAGCCTGCGTCATGGAACGACACGACCACAAATCGACTAAGGCTGGACTTACACAAAACGACACTTCGTGCAATTTCAGTCGCAGAAAAATTACCCAAGTGTGAGTAAAATCGTGAGAGTTATGCTAGAGTTGCAGTGCGCTCCCGTGATCTTGGTCATTCGACGTAAGGTGGTCATAAAACTCAATCCGAGCTGTTTTCAGGTATTCTTTTTCTTGTCTTGGTGTTACGACAATATCAAATGTTTTATGTTAAATGTAACAGGCAGACGAACTGAAACTCAATACGATTTATAGGTTTTGGTACATCGGCACAAAAACTTGTGAAAGTGGGAACTTGGCTTTACAGGACGACTAAAGTCTCTCAGTATGACCACCCCGCCACGCCCACTTTTAAGGAGCTGTGCTGGAATGCAATCCCATCGTAGTTTGTGTGCTAAAGGTGTTGCTGAATGAATTTTGATAAATATTTGTGACCCCTTGAGGTTACAGGTCAAATTGTTATGGACGATGGACAATGGCATTTACACAATCTGAACTCAGCTGGTTAACGACCAGTTGAATTAATACATTTATCAATATATTCTAGCAGCAGGAATTCAGTGACAGCGTGAAATACAAGTTCTTCATCCAACATTTATTTTTTCTTTATTATACTTCATTACAAATCAATTGTGCCATTCAGTAACAAGCCTTCATAAACAAGTCCAACGACATGATACAAGATTCCAGTGTTTCCTTCCATCTTCAGTAGAAATGGCCGTTGTCCCTGAGGTTCTTGGTAACCTGCCTTTTCATTATAACCGGGTTACATTCAGGGAGAAGCCTGTCCGTGTTTCAGTGTTCGACAGGAAGTGATTCCTCCTGGTCTGCTGAATGCGGAAGTTCCCTTCGAACACAAGTCAACATTTCTGACACGTGTCATTGTGAGCAGACTCTACTTAGAAACCGGAGTCTGAAATGTACAGTTAAACTTTGGTCTGGCCTCACTTGACAGCAGTTTAAAACGCATGAAAGTAAATGACCTTGGCCTGGTGTTGCACATGTATGGAATGCAGTGAGTTCTATCTGTGCAGGGATGAGGGAGACCGATTAAAAACATGATGCTGATGACTCTCAAAGCAAGCGCAATGACTTACACATTAACGCATCAAACCGGACTTATTCCTGCAAAATGTTTCAGTAAAGCGATATCTAAACATAATGACAAAATACATTCCAAACAAAAGCATTTGGTCAGTATCCCTTTAGGCATATTCAGGCAACCACTAACATACTGAAAGTTATTTGAGTTAATTGGGGTTGTGGTATTACTTCTGACAGAACCTTCCAGTCACACCCTTACAAACGGAGCCCTGAGGCATGTGCAGTTACTCCTGCATCGGTCTCCTCGCTCTTCTTTTGGTCTGATCCCATTAACTCAGATTTGCTTTCTCTGCAATATAGAATACGGTCATGTTTAGAATGTCACTTCACTGAAATCTTTATTGCGCATTTAATGCCTCCATCCTTATTCTGATAAAATCTTAACTAAAATGCTGTAATGTAGTGTGTAAAAAGTGTCATGTGATGCCCAATTTACAGGACTGCATCAGGGTTGGAGAAGTTTGTTTAGCATGGGACAGGAAACCGTTTACAGCACTGCACTCCTCAGGGTGACCTGCGAGAGCCTGATGATGTAATGCGTGCCCTGACTCGCCGAGGCAGTTTACTGCGCAGAGCAGGCAGACGCAGGTGTGTGTATTTGGGCTGTGTGACAGTGGCCAGTGTAAAACTGTTATGTAGCTAACGCTGTAGTTCACAGCTGAACAGGAGCAGGCAGCACCTGCAGTTCGGTGCGAGACGGGCCCCTGAAGTTAAATTTGTCAATCTAGCAGTGTTTTTTCTTTTTTTTGACCATTTAATTTTTTAAAATTCATGCAGAGTTGTGTTAAAAAATGAATGCACTTCTGTCGGCTTTGCTTAGAGGAGGTCCGAGTACATCTGGCTGCGCTACAGTGGGGTCAGGTACGAGCGGGAAATCTGTAATGATCGCAGGTTCGAGGGAAAGTGCAGCCAGCGGTGGACCTGAGCCTCCAGTCCTCGTGATCCGAAGATTCTGGCGCTCAGTTTCCCTTCCTCTTCCTGGAGCGGAGCTGCCGTCGCCTTTGCTTGTACAGGTGGCGGAAGTTAATGAAGAGGCCTGATAAGAGAGATACGGGAAACCACCTGGGTCAAAAATGTGCATCAAATATAGCAGGTGAGTGGAGACTAACATCTCTTTCACTCTCCCACACCCAACGCCTCATTGTGTTACACTGCTGACCTCGACTTAGTTCGGCCGGTAAAATCTGGAAAATACTCCTGGACCTTTGATTAAGTAAAGGTCACACACACAATATTAACGGAGAATCGTCTGTGTATACCTTGTGGTAGAATGCATCCATAATTTAATAGTAGCACAGCGTCTTATTAAGAATGAAAAGGTTCACCTGTGTGGATTGTAAGAGCAAGCACTTTTAACCCATGACGTGGTTTGTAAGCGACATGGATGAGAGTGAAGCTTTGGTGGTGAATGTTTAGTGAGCGTCCGCAGGAGGTCTCTCACCGAGGAACATGAGCACCAGGTATATCTGCAGGATGTAGGAGAAGCTTAGCGACTGGCCCAAGGCTTTGGGAAGAGGGATGCTGTACAGACGCGTCTCGTGGAAAATGGGCAGAGACTGGATGACGGCGACCGCTGCAGCGCAGGAACGGAGACCATTTTAAGATGCTGTCATTGGTCTGATCGTTAATTGTGCATTATCAGTCCATTCGTGTCAAAACAGATACAACCTAATCGGCTCACTCACCCTCTGCTAGCACTCCCAGGGGGTACAGCGGCATCCAAATAGTGTACCTCAGCCAGGTAAGTGTCTTCCACTGTGTGTCGATGCAGGCCAGCATGTAGTACGGGTACCTGGGGAAGTGTGGAGATTAAAGGGCTGTTCTTGCAGCTCACCTGGGCCACTGAGCAATGAGGCTTCCTGTCCGTATGTCACAGGGACTCATCTCTGCAGAAATGTAGCTGAACAACCACTCGAGTCCCAGCTCAGTCTTCTCTCTACATTAAACATTTGGGCTTCTTTCTGACTGAGACCATCTGCAATAATTAACCTTTTCTGGATAAGTGGGCCCGGGCAAGTCCTGAGATACTGACTGAGTACAGGATCCTTTAGCTGCCAGGATATCCTGTTTATAAAACTTTACTATCAACACTGAAAAATCTACACCACCGTTGAGGCTCAGGGCTCCATTATCTCTGATCACACCAAAAAAAAAAAAAAAAAAAAACACCATTTCCTGCAGATTTGCTGTTGCATGCCGGTTTTCAAAACTCGCTAATTTCCTCACAAAGAAGCATTCAGGATGCAGATAAACAGAAAGGCGAACACCGATACAAAAGTAGCACCTGGGTGATAAAACGTTTGGACGCCTGCTACATGAGCTCATACCTTTTCGAGGTTGAAAAACTCTGTCCTGCTGCATCTACATGTTACGTGCTGGCTTTGTGATGTGCTTTGCATCTGAAATATGCTTCGACTATCAATTTAAAGGACAAGACCATAGTAGAGGGAAATGTGTGCAGAAACGAGAAATCAAAGACTAAATGATCAGAGGATGGGTCTATCAAAAGATAAAAGTTCTGCTTTCTCATTGCACGGCTCCATTATCTTATAGTGACCCTCAAGATCAGGAGTCGGTGTCACAGTCTGGATTCTACAGTAAACTGCACTGGGCACAGTGGCTGATTATGCTGTGGATATATGGGTACATGGGTGAGATGACTCTGCTGCTGAGGGGACCTTCAGCCCAAATGAGGCTCTTTTTCATGGTCAAGAGAAAACATCACTGCTGCTTCTCCAGCATTAACTGGAAGCGGACGGCTCACCTAAAAACTTCAATGATGCTCCACAGGTAGAAGACGAAGAAAACCACAGCCTTGTTCTGCATCTCCTGCAGGCTCCCAAAGATGACGAAGAGGATGACGTTTCTTCCAACCAGCTGCGCAGACGGGGAGAGCAGCGCATCATTAACAGCTGAAGTTTCTGAACTCGAGAGACAAATGCTTCAATGATCTGTTATGGTTTCAAAGTCTGCTTGACAGAGAGCAGGGTCCTCGCTGATGTAAACACTGCTTTGGTTCTCGGGGGCTTGGATGGCGACTCTACCCTTTATCCTTCATCTAAAAGATTGGTCTCAGAGGGCAGCCAGCGAAGTGTCGGCTCTGTGCACGTTGAGCCAGTGTTTTGCTACCTGAATGAGGGCAGGGAGGACCCCAGTCTTGACCAATCCCAGGGCAGGGTTAATGACTTCTGCCACGGCCAGAATCTGACAAAAGTACATCATGTCAGCGATGGTGTGGAATGTGTCGTAGAAGGAATCTGAGAGATGAGAAATGCAACACTTGTTATTCCAGTAAAGTGTTTCTGTAAAACTCTCTAAACATATTTTCCGCACAAATTCATGCACTCGGGCCACACTGCTTCCTCTTGAAGCATGTCAGCTAGATGCACGTCTATAGATAGATGCGGCAGCGTTTACCAGTGCAGATTAAAAAAAAACCTGACTTTAGAGAAGTGTCAAAACATGAGTCACAGCCATCTCCCCTTTGCTGCGCTGATGAAGGGAAAATGTCACCAGAGCCAGAAATCAAACCTTATGAAGGTGGGGGAAAATATTTACTGCTTTTTGAAATTCTGACTTTAATGGCAAGTTTCAGGTCAGTCAAACTGCTAAGGTGATAACATTCAGCATGGGAGAGTGCTGACATTTAGATAATTGCATCAGACTACTCAAAGGAAATAAAAACCTTTGATGGACACGCAGCTTTAGCCTGGGGTGAGGTGTCAGAGAGAACGGATGTTATGCTGGCGATGATGCCAACCTAGTGTTTGGTGAAGAGCTGCAGTATGAACACTGACCCTCACCTTCTCGCAGTATGAAGAGGCGCACAGTCATGTTGACGAAAATCCAAGAGAAGCCCAGGAACTGAACCAGGTTGTACATGAACAGGTAGCCCTTCTTCAGGTTCAGGAATGCTGAGGAGGAGGAACCGTAACAAATTATGCGCAAACCAGGCCCAGTGGAAACGAGCACTGCTTTACTGGCCTTTCGATATCAGTGCCCAAAAGAGAAGGAAATGCCATCAAAGCACCACACTTTTACTGTTCTCTCTTTCTGTGACACAGGCGCCAACCTTGGCGAGAACCACTGCGTGTGACTACTACTCTAAATACGCAGCAGACAGACCCGCACTTCCTGCCGATGATGCTGCATAAAAAGTGCAGTCGAGCCCAGTTCAAATAAACAAACAAACAAACATCAGCTCATATATGGGTGGAATACTTACGGTCCTTAGGAATCCTTGACTCAATGCTGACCTTGTTGATTCTCTCCTCCTTTCAGACAAACAGAAGGACGCAAATAAATATCGAGTGAGAGCAGAAACCGCACGCGTTTACATCACTGACTCTCAAAACTAAAACTACATGAAAACTACCAAGTCATCTCAAATGGACTTTTTTCTCTTTCTACCTTCTCTGATTAAAAGTGCAGGACTTACTGTATGTTGCATATTTGTCTTATATACTGAGAGAAAACGCGAAGAGGTTTTTATCGTCTACTTTGAAAACTGATGATTTTCCCTTTTGCTGATTGACTTGACCATCAGGTGTGGTAAGCATTGCTAAATGTCAAGTGTCTGGGTTCGAGTCCTTTCTTGGTTTCACACCTCATTTTGATCATCTGAAGCATAGCACAGTTCTCTGGATCATGGTCGTGAATCACATTGGGAGAAATTATTCTGCACGTGAGAAATTGAAGATCAGGGCCAATAAAAACACAAAGTCACATCTTTCCCACTTCAAATGTCACAAACAAATGAATCAGGGAAAACATTTTGAATGTTGACTGATGGCCAGCCTCAGAGAAGAGATTCTGGACCCATTAATGTCCAGATGTGTCAGCTGTCGTCCCCGACAAAGTGCGTCATCTGTGACGCCACAAAAACAGTCCATAAAACGTCTTCTGCCATGTCAGATAATGCATAAGAACTGCTTGACTGCCAAGATAACGATAACAGTGAGGTCAAGTCTCACTACCAAAAACACAGTTTTTTGAGACAGTGTTTTGCAACTACGAAAGAAACCATTTACCGCTACTTAAAACAGTATATTTTATTATGCATTTTTAATGCCTCTCAGTATAGTTTGAGTCTGCATCGTTAATTTTTCAAACGGAGAAAGGATGTCGACTCTGGAATCATTCTGCAGAGATGCTTTCACTCTAAACTGACTCTGACCGCAGCGCGTCAGTAAGGCATCCACAGGGGCGTTAGAAGTACGCAGACGGCGCAGAAGGTGTTTTACTTTGGCGCGTAGCTCCATCTCGGCATCAGACTCGTCCAGCCAGCGGTCGAAGTCTGGGGCGAGGAAGAGGGGCTTCCGCTCCTGCATAGTCAGTCTTTCCCACCAGGAATTGACCCGTTTCTGCACGGTGATGTTCACCTGACGCTGCGTGGACTTATGCGTCACCTTCATACCAGCACACACAAATAATGAGACATGATTACATGCAGAAACAACAACTTCTGACAAGGATATTTTTTTTCAATCATTTGCCAAGCCAAATGCAAACGTGCACAGCTACTCTCTTATAATTGTGCCCAATACAGTATGTCAGGATGTTAGTCAGAAAGCTTGTACCTCCGGCTTCACTGGCTCTAGAAACTCCAAGCTGAACTCATAATCATTGTCCCCTTTGGCACCATGACCCTGGGCTAAAATGCAAAAAAATTTTAATGGATGTTAAAGTAAAGTGGTCTGAAGCCATTTAATTTGTAAACCCAATTCTGACAAAAAAAATGGCCTCCCCTTTGCAGGCATCCCAACTTACCTCTAAAGTAAAGGACTTTCTCCTCTATCCTAATATCAAGATTCTGTCAAAGAGAGGAAGAGAAGACTGCAGTGACACTAAGGAGAGCACAGTCACAGTCATTCTGCATCTTTTAGCTACACCCTCTTCACAGCCACTTCCTTTCTCTGAACTTGCAACATCGCTATAAGATCAGGCATCTGCATGCACTAACGAGCATCATAAATCTGTTAATTCTCCATTTAATGACTGTTAGGACCTGTACAATTGCAGGTAGCCAATGTGTGCTGAGGTCCCTTGGCATTTGGAGCATATTGTCTCAAGCTTTCACAAAGAACAATATTTATTGCAACCATCCACAGTTATATGCAAAACAGAGGCCACTGTGTCATGTGAGCAACTGCAATTGTCATGGAAACCAAAACTTGACAGATTGAAGATTTCTGAAGCTCCTGCTTTTGAACACAATATTAGAATGGGACAGAGTCCATTATGATTATTTAGGCTACAACGCATGCGCAGCAAAACTTTCCATTGAAAAATCTATACTTATACAATCAAATGTGTAGATTTTTCCCCTATATTCTGCGGACTAAAATTCTCTGCACAATGCGGTTTGCCATGTCCTAGTTGGAACATCATGCAAAAAATTGTGCTGCACTCCCAATTTTCACAAGGCTTTCAGCACCAGTAAATCTATTCGTTCAATATAGCAAACAGAACAGGTCCGATGGAATCTGACAGAGCTTTGTTTTAGAAAGCAGAACTGTATCTGAGAGGCATGCATTTACATAAAACTTGCATAAAAGCAGGTGTTCCATCTGTTGCTCAGTAAACCAATTTCCATTTGTTGTCAGGGCTCTCATTTCCTCAACCTTTTAAACCAGAAGTGTCTTATCCAACAAGGACCGGAGAGGATGCAGGTTTTTGTTTTAGCCCAGCAATAATACACTTACTTTTACTTATCAAGGTATTTCTTGCCCGAAGACCATGCTTAAGTAATTAGATGAATCGGGTGCAACGATGTTAGGCTAAAAAAACAAAAACCTGAAGGGTGTACTGTAAAGCAAGTTCAACTTTAGCCAGGCTTTCTTTGCGTGACCCCTAACCTTGCATTTGGAGACACCCTAAGTTACTATGGCAAGTTAAGAGAGTCGCCCTTGGGACACATGAAAACTCCAGGCTTAGACTCGACATACCCCGCTAACCCACAAATCTCACTTCGTACAACACCCCTCTTGGGTAAGATTGGACAGTTGTCACTATCGGTATATGGAAACATGGAGATTAGAAATTGGTTCTATAAATAATACAGTAATAATACAGTATTATTAATACAGTAAATCATCCCCCTGAATGAATTAATCATAACAGTTACTCTGAACTCGTCCGACGCGTAAATAATGCATGTCAGGGGATCCTGACAGGACAGCTGGCTGACCGCGTCGGTTTGCACTCTGACCCAATACTACCATGACCGCCAGAAACCTGATCCTGAAAATGTGTCTGAATTGAGTCATGCAATAGAGCATTTAGAATTTGTACATAATAAATGCCAAATTAAATGTTAGAGTAGCTAATTGTTTCCAAACTAGCTTCTATGCGACCGAATTCTGACAAACCGATAATATACTTTTTAAACAGATGCGTAGCTTTGCCAGCCATTGTAAAAAAAAAAATAATAATAATAATAACAGAATGAACACGATGCTCCATCGTGCGATTATGTATTGGCTACGTGGCCAGATATTTCGGATATGCGGTCACAATGACATCACCGTCATCATCACGAAATTAATCACCATTTAGCTGCCTAACTGACACGCAAACGGGGGCTCAGATGCACTGGCTCATGTGGAGCAGGGAACAGACACTGCGGTCACTACCGCCCACCTTCACTGCTAACAGGCTAACAGGTTTCGCGAGCCTTTCGCCCCTCGAGGTCTCACCTGAGCGTCACTCAGCTCCACGCGCAGGTAGATTTCGCCATGACGCTGAGCCCAGTACACGTGCGGCGTTAAGGTCTGCATTTGGAACAGATGAACGCGGCCGACAGTTTTCAGAGAAGATCGGCAATTATCGAGGTCGCTGATAACATAGCGTAGCCTTCAGCGGAAGCGCTTTTCCAAGGATTCGCTGTCAACTGCCCAGAACATTCCACGGGGCTGGCGTGCGCGCACCACCGGGCTCCGCACGGGCTCGTGCACGTCTTGATGCACGCAAGTGAGCGGATTGCACTCCGCTGTGATCACTGAAGTGTCACGTGCTTAGTTCGATTTTATAAGATAATTTAGAGAAAGTAATTCAGGTGCACCGTGGACGTAACTCTCTTCTCTACTTACTCTCTACTTCAGTTTAATCTATCCATATCTTCTTTATGGTAATATTGTATGGGCGAGTATACACAACTCCTGTCTCCACTGCCTGCACATTGCTCAAAAACGATTTGTCAGAATGGCTACTTTTTCCGACAGATTTGAGCCCTCAGCTCCTTTATTTAACAAATTGAAAATACTATATTTGACATCAACGCATTTCAAATATGCTTATTTATCTATAGATGTATATATATCCCAAATTTGCTCCCCACACCATGCAAAGCATACTGTCAATTTATTTAAAATATTCATACACACAACACAAGACATTCAAATGACCTTCATTTTCCATACCATCGTTCCACGAATTCTCAGTTCTCAATTCGACACAGATGAGCAATTCTATGGAACAATTGTATCACTGCTGCCAGTGAATCCTCATCATTTAATATGTTTAAATGTAAGCTCAGAAACTCTGCTGATACAAACTCTCACATAACTCACACACACACACACACACACGCGCCCACACACACACACACGAGAACACACACACACACAATTCGTATCACAAGTATGGGTTTACTAATATATGATATATTTAAGATTTTTTTATGGGGGAATATAGTTTTTCACCTGTCCGTCCGTCTGTCTGTCAGTCGGAAAAACCTTTAACCTGCAATACTTTAACCTGCAGCCGGGGGCATCAGTGTTCCACAAACACAGCTTCTTTCTTTCTTTCTTTACGTTTATTTGTTTCCATTAAATTTACCATTGTTGCCCTGCATCTATTATGTATATTTATGTAGTATATAGCAAACTGTGTAAATCAAATGTAAATTTGTCTCACTACAAGTCTATGAAAAGTATATTTTTAATATGGCATTATTTTGCCAATGCTAATACATCACAGTATTCTATAACCTATTTAATCTGTTTTAGTGTAATTTTACCAGGAATCCTTTTTCACATATTAATTTCATTTCTGTTTTGGCTATTTCTATATGAATTATGTTCTTCTTGGGTATGAGACCGTGTATATGAGCCCATTTAGGGTTTCTTGTCTCTATCTGCACAACTACTAGTTTATGTCCCCTTTATTCAATCTTTGATTCTTGTGTGCAAACCAATAAACAATAAACATCGCATTTTTGCAAGCAGGGTGATTTATTCTGACAAAATCGTGTCGTGACATATCTAAACAAATGCATGCAAAGCAGATCTGGATCAAAACAATATAAAATAACGGATCTGTGGTCAACAATCACCAAACAAGCACACTTTCTAAGGATTTGGGCCGTGAAATATGAAACATCCTTGACTTGGACCTAATGCTGCGTCGGTTGTCCTGAACATCGCCAGTCTCTTGCGTGAGAGGCTCACGTGATATGTCACGTGACTCATATTACTGCGGCTCCAGTTCTGAGCTGTTGCTGCGTCTGAAACTAGAGCTGCGGTTTCCGGTTAGCACTTTCTAAATCGATTTCGTTTCTTCAGCTCGTGTGGATCTCGTTGACTAATAGTGAAACGCCGGCTTTGTCAGAAAAAGTTACACTGGCGTAATATGCAGCAAAATGAGATGACAAAGTCGGTTTGTACTGCTACAGCGTCCTCTCGTTCTGACTTTCGTGTGCTGATTGGTGTGACGGGCAGTGTTGCAGCCTTAAAATTGCCTTTGCTGGTTTCCCAACTTCTTGAAGTGCCTGGGGTGAGTGGTCAGCTGTTTACATATATGAGTAAATTCGCCGTGATTTGTCACCCGAATTTTTATTTGAATTTCTCAAGCTGGCTACAGTGTTGGTTGTCATAGATCTTGAATCTGACTTCAGACAGCTAACTGGCATTGCTGAGTGGTCACAATATAGCGGTGGTAATATGGATGGTGCATTGCATAAAGTCAGTATTCAAATTTTCATTTGAGTGTTTATTGTTGCCTTTTAATTGTAAGGTAGGCCTGGCTGTGCCTGTGCGTATCAGCGAGCTGCATTTCGCATTCAGTTTGGCCTGAACAACACTGCAGTCCGGACACTGTGAACCTCTCACGATTCAGGCCAGAACTGTTTTGAGCCAAGATGTCAGAGTGAGATAATGTTGGACATTTTAGTGAACAGCCGAGCATATTAGCGTTTTGCGGTCTTCGCAGTGCTGCTGTTCTTAAATTCTCCACTAGAGGGAACTAAAAACCGCCAAAGGGCTTTTTATCGACCGCTTAATTCGTTGATTATAAGAGCGGTCGGTTCCATGTTCTCGAAGCTCATCCGCTGTCCACTCGCGTAATCTGTGTCTCTCTTTCATTGACATACTATGTTTCAGAAAATTAGTGATTTCATGTATTTCGCCTATGGTAGAAGAATCGTGCCTTTTTATTGAAATTAATATGGGCTCCCATTCATTTCGTCATTTGTTCTTGAAGCTGGGCGGAACACCGGCGCGCACAGGTCCCCATATTTGCATTCAGGGTGTCCTCGATTTTTGTGAATTTTGTTTATCGGTACGTATTTGGGTAGCGAGTTGTTAATGGTAAAACTAGACTTTGTTTTTGCCATTAGGACTAGGGTTCTTGTTTAAATACTGAAGCTGGTACACATTGGACAGGCTGTGATTTGGTTTAATTTCAAGTGAAAAATTTTCCTTTTAAAATGTATTTTGCTTCCTGCACATTATCTCTAAATTTCAGTGTTTGGCAGATTCAGTCATCTCGTTCATCCTTGAGGGAACAGTTTTTGGTGTTTTGGCAGTGATTTTGGTGGTAGATTTCTACTGCAAGTGGCTAACTCATGGGCAGTCAATACCCAAAACAAATATTGTTCATAGATAAAATGTACACCAAATAAACAATTTTCTTGCATACACCGGCAGAGCCAATTGTCTTCACATCACTGATTTTCTCATGAAAGGCTGTAAGAACTGATTGTACTATGGGGGAGGTATGGGCCTCTGCCTTTTTTTATTGATCTATTTATTTCAGAATATGGGGTGATAAGTGCTTGTAATGGCATGTTTCTCATGTTGTCTACTTATTTTCATAATTATTGACTCCTGTAGTACTCAAAATGGGCAAAATCGATTAGGAACTCATTTCTATTCTGAAGGACAAATGTGTCTCTTCATCCCATAAAATGGCACCCTGCTTTTGCATTCATAATAGACGTGGACTACAAAGGTCCTTTCCCAAAGTGCTGCTTTGCCACTCGCAGTGCACTATTGGCTGTCATCCTTTTGCTTGCAGTCTCCCTTGTAGTCATGGAGAGAGTCTTCAGGAAGGAGGAGGAGTTTAATACATGTGTGTACTTCGGGACGACCTTTTCTCCATTCCCCAGGACATGGAGCGATACCCTGAGCGCTGAGAGATATGCTGTATTTTATGTGATGTAAGCCAAACTGTTCTCTCCATCCATATATTGGATGGGGATGCCATCATGATGAGGGAGGTCTGAGGAGAATGGCCTAACTCTTCGAGCGGAAAGAAAGCTTGACTGACCTCATTTTACTGCAGTAAGGTATCGACAGATTCCATTACTGACAGCCTACTTCCTAATTCTTGGCTGCAGGGGGCGCAGGTTCGCCAAATTTGGAAAGTTCAGGATGTGAAAATCATTGCTTGGCCTGATGGATCTCTTTTTTTTTTTTTTTTTTTTTGGTGCCATGAGTAGATATTCAGGTCAGAATCTGGTGTCAAATGAATCCAAACTCACTGCAAATAGTTCTAGCTGCTGGTTGTGTAATGCTGTTGTGAATGGTTTCTCTCTCTCTTTTTTTTTTTAATTTGGCATCTCCAATCCCACCCGAATCTGGAATGCCCAGTTGGTGAACTGTGTACAAGTCTTGCTCGTGTGCGACCCCTTGCTGTGTAGACAGATTGCCGCTCTCCTCCGAAGCACGCGCCTGTCAGCCACCGCTTTTTATACACTCATTGGTTGAATCCTCACAAGTTCAGAGCGAGGGTGGCGGATACCCGGACATGACCAGGCTTAGAATCTTCCTGACGAGCGCCTGTCTGGCCAGCTGGAGGCGCTTGAGCAACAAACATATTATTTTCCCTTCCCGGCAGTCGCTTCCCAAATTGCAACCCTGTAGCGCAATAGCCAGTTGTGCGCTACACTGAAAAAGCTGCCGACCCCTGTCGGCTGGTACAAGGCGGGGATTGAACCCGCGACGTGATGGTCACTTCTGCTTCGCAACACGATGCTTCACCAGTGAATGGTTGCTTGGCTCACTCTGAGCAACTTAATACTAATTTATCATTTTTCAAACGCCACAGCCTGAGCATTGTTATTGGCCATATGTGTCATGGCCACAATTTGCCCATTTTGTAATGGCTACTTTCAGCATGATATTCCACCCTGACAAAGTTTTTTCACGAACTTGAAAATGACTTAAGTGCACATCATTGTCCTCCCCAGCTACCAAACTAAGGTATTTGACAGCAAAGGGGGGCCCCACTTGGTATAATTGTGGTGTTCCTAATGAAGTGGTCACTGACTCCATTTCTGTTCTGTTTTTTTCGTATTGTTGCATGCTGTGGTCTCTGCTCAGTTATTGTTCTGCTGACAGACGGTTTTAATTAAAATTTCCCGTGTGTTGCATCAGTCTTGTTGTGAAAATATGGAAATATTTCGGGACACGACTGCAATTATTTGTTTAGCTGGATAAAGACTCAATTGTATTACTCACCCTTCTTCTCTGTCTGGTTTTGCCTGTATATTCAGGCAGTGTTCGCACATTTGTAATGAATGGACCCAAGTTATTTGAGATATGGATGAAGATAATTTTGCCTGTATTTGCATGTATGGAAAGCAAATAGGCAGGAGTGAAGTGAGGGTGAGAAACTGAAATCTTGAGGGCCAGTCTACCTTTAAAATATGTGGGGTTTGATTAGTTTCAGTTTGGTCCGGTGAATTTTCTTATTTTTTATTTTTTTTAATTTCCCCCGCCTCTGAATACTGGATCTTTGGTTTTTGCAGTGCTTTGACAATAGGCAGTGCACTATTTGTGGATCAACTTGAGAAAAAAGCTTCAGTTGTCATTCGCAAAATACAGTCTGAAAGTTTCCCCTTTTTTCACTTATGCTAACTGTTTATGCTGAGCAAGATACTAAAATCCTGCCATGTTTTCAATGCACATACCATATTCATAAAATTATTGAAAGTGATAAACTTTAAAGGGTTTGTTCTTCTCCTCTCCCAGGTTGATGTTCAGGTGGTGGCCACTGATCACGCCACACACTTCTTCAGCGCCGAGGAGATCCCTGTCAGAGTCTACAGCGACAGGGATGAGTGGCAGGTAAAGGGGGAACAGGCAGGGCCCTCGACTGCTTCAGTCTGTCAGTCACTGTGACAGAAATCCTTCTGCTTTAACTCATGCAAAGGAGATGATTCCCTGGCTTCAGTGTATGAAAAACACAAATGTTTGTGAAGTGAGGAAATGCTTCAGTGAAAACTGTAATTCTTTACAGGGCCCCTCAGGCATGTTTTGATTTGCCAGTTTGGTAGGTTAAATGCAGATGCTGGATGGTACCTTACTACAGAACATCCTTGCAGTCATGGGGTGCCGTGGAAGAGATGTGCCTTAAGATTGATTTTGCAATGTGCAGTTCATTTTGTCTGTCTCCGCTATATCTTGTTAATGTTTGTCTTTACTCTGTGATGACCGTGTTTTAATAAGTTCTGGGAAATGGGCAGAGTAGTTTTTACAGTGCTTTCATTGGTCGCTCTTGGATATGGAACGCTACATTTTTGGAGGGAGGTAAGATCATTATCAGTGCTTCATCAATTTACTAGAGTTCTGGATCATATACATTTCTGCATTATATGCCAACTCGCAATACAACTGAGTGAATTTATGATCTTCAAAGTTTTAGCATTAACAGGATGAATTTGTGGGATTAGAGTGATGTTAAGTTTTTCCTCAGAATGTTCTTGAGCAGGCTGAACAGAGCCTGCCTTGTATATTACATTTCTTTTTCCAAAATAAGCACAATCTTTTTGAATGCAATGTTACCACTAGCTATGTAAATATTATGATCAATGAAAAGCGCAAATTTTGCACACTGAAAGAGGATGGTTTGAAAATGGGACGGATTATGTTCTTGTGGTTCATATCAAGGTCATCTGCTTTTTCTTCAAAGCTCTATACGTTTGTGTTTATGGAAGACAGCATTTCGTATTCCTGCATTTCGGTGCTCATTCTCTGTAATGGCTGCCGAATCCTGTACACTGTGTCCCCCCTAACAGCTGTGGAAACGTCGCTCTGACCCCGTGCTCCACATCGAGCTGAGGCGCTGGGCCGACCTGTTCCTCATTGCTCCCCTCGATGCCAACACCCTGGGAAAGATCGCCAGTGGTATCTGTGATAATCTGCTGGCGAGTATCTAGTGAAGCCATGCGCTCCAATCCTAGGTTGGTCCATCAGAACCCTGAAAATCCAGACTCCACTCAATGTGTACGACTAGCTTTGGCTGATTTTGGTTCGCAAGACTCAAAGGAAGAGTGTAAGAGATCTGAGTTCTCAGCTGAAGGCCCTGTCCTAGAGTGTAAGGCCTGCCTCTCTGGTGTTCGTCACCCAGAGCAGTCCATAGCAGTTTCTCTCCAACGCAGCCTTGTTTAACCCTGTACATAGGGTGCTCTTTCATGCATCACCTTTAATTTCAGGGAGCCAGTGTTCTCTCCTGGAAATGGTTGTCAGAGATGCGTCAGTCTCTAACATTAACCATAAAATGAATGTTGGCTGCCATTAGCAAATATTCATTTATTTCTGAATGGTGATGCTACAGATTGGTAATAATGCTGCAAAAGGAGTGCTTGGCCCTTACGGGTGGAGTAAAGTTATGGTATGAATATAACCCCCCCCCCCCATTTCCTTCCCTATTGCTTGTTGCATTTTATGTGTTGACATGAACATTGACGGACTCTCCCTATGATTTTTTGACAGACTTGTGTGGTGCGCGCCTGGGACCTGTCTCGCCCCCTGTTGTTCTGTCCTGCCATGAACACAGCCATGTGGCAGCACCCTATCTCCGCTAAGCAGGTCTCTGCCCTCAAGGAATTCGGCTATGTGGAGGTTCCTTGTATCGCCAAGAAGCTGGTCTGTGGAGATGAAGGTGTGTAGTATTGCCATCTGTGGCCAACGGTGTGCCCTAAACTAGCCTCGTGCGCTCTGATTTTTGGAGAATATTCAAATCGCTACTTAAATTAAAAGCAGTCACCACTTGACTGGTACACCAGTAGCAGCTAATCGACTGTGAGCGCTAGGCAAATTCCTGAGATGGTTTTGTTGCTTTAGTTCGTTATGGAACATCAGTGGAGTCACTGAATTAGCTGTACATCTGCCATGTTAAGATCTCGGGCCACAATCAGTCTCGGCTGAGAGGATGAAAGGGTTTTATTGGCCCTTTGGGAGGACGTACAGGTTGTAGAGGTGCTCGATTTATCCCAGGGTTTTGCTGACCATTGCGACCAAGAAATTTATCGCATCTCAGTTGCTGGTTTCCCCCAAAATGAGAAATCAAGCTCCATGCAGTTCTAGGAGAGTCACTTCAGTGCAGCAAGCACCAGAGATTTGCAGTTTGCTGAGGGTGTGGCGCAGCCCTCCAGCAGAAGCCCACCAGCCTGGCGTAGGCGGGAGGAACGGCCTCAGTGACTGCCATAACATCGCAAACCAGCAGGGGGAGCAGAAGGACCCTGAGTTTGCCTGAATCCTGTCAGCTTCTCGCTGGAAGGCCGCAGTTACATCAGTCCTTTGGCCCCTGAAAATATGCTGGTGTTTTTCATCTGAAGGAGGATGAAGCTGTTCATTTATTGTCCCAGTGTAACAGTGAGCTGCATTGCAGGGGTAAATTTATGATGCAACAGGACATGGTTATTTATCAGCTGGTTTATGGGGCCTTTCGCCAAAGTGTTAAACTTCTGAACCTAATTGTGCCCTTAGTGAGAACAAAAGCTGCTTTCATCTCACTCTCCTTTGAGTTTTATGATGTCACTCTGAGTCCATTATTCAAATCTACTATGATGTCACCCTGAGTCCATTATTCAAATCCGCTTCCCCTAAACTGTCAGTTGTTTCGTCCCTAATTATTCATAAATATACCTCTAACACATTGTGCACCGTTAGTGTTTTTTTTTTTTTTTTTTTTTTTTGCCAATGTAAAATTTATTCTTTCATGCTGTTTGTGTTCAGGATGAATAGTGCACCACATTATAGCCATTATAATGCCATGGCTGTGAGCTTAATAATGATATTTTAATCATTTTTGGCATTGTACAATATTAATTTGATATATTCTGTGTATGGGATGATTCAGATGTGATCTCTAAGGCATCGTCTTACTGAAAGTGTAGTGAAGAGTGAAAGTATTTTTATTTCTCAGCTGAAGTAATGTTTATATTAAAACACTGGCTTTGTGATTCATCTGCGGTTATTTTGTCATCTTTGGTTTGCCTCTGATGTATGGGCTCAATCTTAAGGGAGTTTTTGAAATGTCCTGATGTGTGTCCACCTGGTGATGTGATAGTGAAGTGCGGAGCGAATCCTACAGCTTAGGCGTTAAATGAAGCATTTTATGTTGCCGGATGATCATACCAGTCGGTTGTAAGCCTTGAGTTATTAAGTAATGTGTACTACACCATTCAAAATGGTTGTCAGGAGAGATGCGAGACTGTGTGTGCAGGGGCGGACCAATACCTGTGCATCATGACTGAACACAGCGTCACACTGAGCAGCAGTATTGGAGATCTGTAAAAGGTGATTCTCCATCTCACTTCTGGCCTTTATCTCCTCACAGGCAAAGGTGCCATGGCTGAGGTGTCTACCATTATAGATGCCGTCAGAGAATACCTTCCACGGCCCTCGGCGTCGTCTGAGACATAAAGGACAGTGCGTGGGACTGAGTGACATGACTGAAGGTGTGCCCCATCTGAATATGTTATAATGGGGGGGTAGTATGGTAGCAATGTTTGTGGGAGCCTGTGCAATGAGTTTTCAAATTTCCTGGCGAATCAATGTTTTGTTTTCCTGAACTTTAATATCCATTGCTTGAGTAATTGCTGAATGTTCTCATTTGCTCATAGATTTAATATTTTTTTATATATTGCTTTAAACAAATTATGTCCTATATATTTTCCTGCAGTGGGTGAAGTGTTGTGGGTCAGCGTACGGTGGCTCGTACCCTACAGTACAGGGGTTGGAGGGGCGGTGCTCGCATTATAGCGCTTATAGACCTGTAAAATGAATAAGAGCCTCACACCGTGGATAAACTGATTCTGTATAAATGTTCGTTTTATGAACAGAAAGTTAGTTTGCTGTGCCCCAAAATTAGTTTTGTTTTTTTGTTTTTTTTTTTTTTTTGCATGAAGCATATTTGCTAATTATGTTGAGCTAATCTTTGTCTGAAAAAATAAAATCTGAAATGGCCTTAAAACATTAAATCAGAAAAACAGACTTCAAGTGAAGGCATGAAGTTGATCTTTGTAAACAACCCTTACCCTGTGTGACCTCACTTTGGGTCTTACTTACAAAAACGCTCGTAAAATAAGATAAACACACATCCCAAACTTGCCATTTGAGTTGGTCAAAAATGGTCTTAACTGGAGATGAAAGGAAATGTCTTTATGTTGAGGGCTTTTACCTGGAATGTGATTCTGGCAGCATCACCATATTTTTGTTAGTCTCCAGTACCTGGGACTGTTATCAGTCTGGGGTTTTAGAGAATGGACATGTCCTGGGAGTATGTGCTGCAAATGGCAGTCTTAATTTAAACCTTTTCTTGGACTGCAGCTATTGATGGTAAATGATGACTCGCTGATGCTTTTAGTAAGAGACAGTTCTGGACTCTGGAGGCAAAAATCTTCACTCTGGTCTTTTCTTTGGAGACTTGAATTACAGAACAATTGCAGGTTGCATCCAGGTGATCAAAAACTGATTCATTTTATTTTAACCACTACAGCCCTTTCAAAAAGGTTTGGACGCTGTGTATCATATGAATCATAATTCAATGCAATGAAATTGAAATATCTGTTAATTGCAAATGAGTTAATCCCTATATGTAATTGAATACATTTCAAAATCTATAAACCAAATGTTGAACTGGAAATATTTATTTTTAATGAAAAATATTTGCTCATTTTGAATTAAATGCCTGCAGCATGTTTGAAACAAGTTGGGACGGAAACAACAGAAGACGGGCAAAAGTATCCGATGCTTAAAAAAATACACCTGATGGTACATCTCACAGTTAATTAGGCTAATTGGGAACGGGTCAGTGAGGTTGGTGGGTATAAAGTCTTTCAGAATCAAGATGGCGAGGACTTCAATATTCTGTGAAGGACTGCATGGGAAAATTGTTCAACCATTTAAAGATAATGTTTCAAAACATAAAGTTGCACAGAATTTGGGGATTTCATTCTCTGGTGCAAAATCTCATCAAAAGATTCTGAGAATCTGAAGAAATCTGTGTGCAAGGGATTCGGCCACAAAACACCATTGAATGCCTGTTATCTTCAGGCCGTCAGGCGACACTAATCAAAACAAACAGGATTTTGTGGTTAAAATCACCGCATGGGACCAGGGACACCTCTTCAGTGCGCTGTCAGTGAACAGTTGTTGCCGCCTCCACAAATGCAAGAGTAAACTCTACAAAGTAAAGATTAAGTCGAAGTTGCATATGAACAAAACCTAATAACACTTTCGTTTTGTCGGCCCGAGCTCATTTAAGACTGACTGAGGGGGGAGTTTAAAACTGTCCTGTGGTCTGACAAATCAAAATGTGAAATTCTTTTTGGAATTCATGGACGCTGCATCTATCAGCTTATCGATGTACAGTGCAAAAGCCAGCATGCACGAGAGTATGGTAGTACATAAGTGCTCGTGTCATGGGTGCCAACCTGACAGCCAAGCCCATAACATTGAGGCCACAGCTGGCACCGGCTCACCAAAACTGCACAGCTGAAGAGAGTAAAAATGTTGCCTGATCAGATGAATCTTGATTCTGCTGTGACGCGCAGAGTAGGGTTGGAATTTGCAAACAACAGTGAACAGTATGAACCTATTTACCCAGTTTGCTTTGTGTTAGCAGTTTGGCAGAAGATGGCAGTGTCTTGGCTCCCTTCAGGCCTCTTAATACCAACCGATGGTCACCTGACTGCCTCGGCCTGCTCTGCTGCTTAGGATTTATTTCCCTTCATGGACATAAGTGACACATCTTCTGTTGCCTTTTTCCAGTATATTAATGTACCAGATGGCAAAGCAGAAGTACTCCCTAATCCGTCTCATGGACATGGCAGTGCGGTCAGGCAGTGAACTTCAGTGGCCTCCACAGTCACCTGATCTCAATGCAGTTTAGCAGCACCTCCCGACCCTGCGTCTGGAGTACCCCTGTCCCGTACATTTGCAGCGTTTCCCTGATTCAGTGTATCGGGCCATTGGTGGGGGACTCCTGTTGAATGGGTGTGTCAGATTTGGGAGACGTCTGTAATGTTGGGAAACGCTGCAGTGCAGCACGTTTGGGGTGCTGTAGAACTGGAGATGAGGCATCTGACATGTGAAGCTGACAGATTTGCAGAATTTAAGTGATGGAATCATGTCTGCGATGGTCAGAATCCACGGGGGTTCAATAATATTGAGACGCCTCAACAACTGCTTTCATTAATGCCTGGTCATGTGACCTTATTTTGAAGTGTCCCCCTTATTAGTCCCCTACTGGAAACGGAGGGGACTATAGGATTGCACTCCGTCAGTCCGTCCGCCCGTTCTTCCGTCCGCATTCGTATCCACTCCATAACTTCAATACCGTATGACCTAGGAACATCAAAGTTGGTGTGTGGATGTATCTTGGGGAAAGGGTGTGTCATGTACCCTATTCAGGTCACTTTGGCCTACTTTTAAGGAAATTTAATATGCGTACACCGGTAGGGGACTAGTATTACGCAGCAATATGACATTCGCCGATAGGCGGTGCACGTGTTTCAGTAGGTTTGTTCAGAGTAGTGAATCACAATAACTTCGTAATTGCCCACTATTCCAATAAGATATCAAGAAAATGGGTTTAGATGTAGTGCTTTTTAGCAAAAGTAAATGGAATGCAGTGTAAAATTGAAACATTGGGTGCCAGTTATTTCAAAACCAGCAGTTAGATGTTTTGGGTGTGAATGTAAATTTTATTTTTTTTTTATTATTGATTGTAATCGAGGCTCAGGTGTTGAGAAGGATTTTTAAGAGTGACAGAAGGTAGGGAAGTGGAGTGCACTTTATTGACAGCATTTATCAGACTCCGCAGCAGCAGGAAGAGCTGAAATAAACCTGACCCGCAGCTCCCTGGATGCTGCTAATCTCTTACAGAGAGACTTTGATTTCTCCAGGGAAGGAGCGGTGCAGCTCGGACCCGGCTTGGCTGTTGTGCGGCGTTCCTACTCAAAACACAAATTGCTGTTGTGCTTGTCTTACCACTATTGTCAAATATTTCATCAGAAAACATCCTGTAATACTGTCTTACTCACCTCATTCTTTTCTTTTTCTCCTTGTTAACTGTTCGAGCTGCGTCCTGACAAATGGCTTTACTAATGTATTTAATATATATTAAATAATAATAATGACAACAATAATAAGAGGTACTTTATAGTACTGAAAATTTATTATATACATGGATAAAATAAAGACATTTCCATGCACAGGATCTATAGGAAAGATACTAAAGTTTCCTCTTTAAGTGCTTGGTTGTGCTTGTTTAAAATCACTCAAGTGTCCGATATCCTTTCTTTATTATTCTTCAGTTGAAAATCAATTTTATTTGTTCCTCCCTGACTTGAAGGTAAATTAAGGTTTACTTAAAAAGGAATCCTTTTGCTTTTCTGTCATCGTAGTCCTTTGATGCTGGTGCACAAAGCATATTTTGCCAGCTACAGATGATGGTTATTTGTCTATTATGTTTAATTTCCAGTGATATTGCCTGTCCTGTACAGAGGCTAATTTGTTTTGCAAATCCTGCTGTGGCAGCAGTGATGCTCTGCGTGGTGCTTTCTGTTTGGATCGGCTCTCTGCTGCCTTGGCCTCATGCGATTGGCTGAGCCTGCTGCAAAGAGCGGGAAGTGTTACATCAGGGGCCGCGGAGGATGGAGTGACATCACCAGTCTAAATGCATCCGCGGTATTCGCTATGGGCGAGGTATTCGCTACACGCGAGCTGTGACTGCCAGTGAGGCTTACACTGCTGTAGCTCAGGATTTTGGGAAGATTCTTTGGCCGGGAACTGGTTCCAATTTGTTCATGCTGAATGGCATTATCTGGTGATGTATTTGATTGGAGATGGGAGGTTCACAGGCTGAGCAATCTCAGAGAGAACAGTGTTGGAGCAGTTTCGTTTTGTTACACAAGGACTGAATTACAGTAGGTTGACAGAGTGCAGGGAAAAAAACCTGATTAATTGTGTGGACAAACATAACTAGTGCAGACGCCCCCTGGCATTGTTTAGGTCCACTCGTTCCCTTAAAAGCGAAAGGGTCACTGCAAAAGAGTGGAGTTACTCTGAGTGATCACCTTGATATCCAATCATGAAGCACATTCACCCTGATGGGAGTGGTCTCTACCAGCATTGCAACGGCCCAAACCTGGTTGGTCTACAGGGGTCACTGAATGATTTTATGAGTATGAAAATTGTCATAAGCATTCGCCACCTCCGTCAGTCATCAGCTCTCAAACCCACTGAACTCATGGAGATTTGGCAGCGATGCGCTACACAGCACTCAATCCAAGCGCCAATGAGAGAGAATCTTCTGAAAGAAAAGCTCTCCATCCCTCCAGTAAAGTTTTACTCTTGTAGATTCTGTGGCGTGGCGTGTTGAAGCTGGTCTGGCAGCTTGTGGAGGCCCTACACGTTACTATTACTGTTTATGCTAATTTTCATTAATTTTTCATGCTTATGCATGTAAGCGGCCAAAGGCAGCCGAATGATGTGTCCACAGTTCACCTTTAGTTTTGAAGAGAAACTGCCTGGACCGAGCAGAAGGTTTAAACGGCACGATGTGTAAACATGTCTGCAGATTTGTGTGTCGTGCTTATTTAGTAAACATCTCTGCCAGTCGTCTGTGCCGGTTTTCCTCACTGTGTAAACATCTCCGACTCATTTCCTGGGACCCCCTCCCCCGTCCCCAGAGCTGGGCGCTGGTGCGGGGGGCTCAGATGCTGATGCAACTCTGCGGCGGAGTGAACTCACGGCGCAGGGCTGGCTCCTGGCTCACAGCGCAGGGCTGCCTCCTGGGACGTGCTGAGGACGGGTTTCGTCAGATCCCTTGCCTGGCAGGCAGTCCCCTGGTCCCTGCGAGCCGTCAGCACAAGGCTGTCTGCACTCGATCGCCCGGCCCGCTCATGTCTGAGTTTAAAGGGCAGTTGGTGAAGTGCTCCCCCACGCAGCCAGGAGATGAGTTATATACATACTAGTGTTTGTATATTAAGTATATATTTATATAGTGTATACAATATATTCATGCGTTTGAACTAATCTACCAAGTACACATACTGTATATACACATGAAGTACACTTTGATAGAACATGAAGTATTCACTCTAATTAAGGCTTAAGATTGAGTCTGTTTCCCCTGGTGTTTTGTTCTGGAACCCTGTAGTGATAAAAGAAAATGGTGCCTTTTTAATTTTGCTAAATGTTTTGTTATTTCTGAGGAAGTACCCATCTCCAATGGCTGAAATTGTCTTGTGGCGATGATCTTTTCTTCTGATCAATTTATTACCTTCAGCCACGTGCAACATTTCCTTGTGACCATGCAGATGTGAAGCACATTTAAATCTTTACATTTAAGTTATTGTTTAAACGTTTCTAGAAAGGTTTGGAGTTAACTCAGGTTGTCAACAGATTTTATATTTTTGGCTGTTTGAAAATTCTCTGTACTTAACCTGCTCCTGCATCAGGTGCCGGTCTGTGGATTTTCCTCTTTGACTGACTGGGGTCATTTCAAAAGGCAAATTTAATACTACCTTGATTAGCTCAGGGAAAAAAAAAGTATTTGTTCAAGCAAAGATTTGATTTAAGGTATTCTGAACACTCTTCACAGAATAGCTCTGTTTAAAATTAGTTATGAGTGTTTTCAGAAAAAGAATGACATTTAAGACTCCTTAGACTTCATTGTCATTCACTGACACCTATTTTGACATGTTTCTCAAATTGCTCCATGATTGGAGTGGAATTTCAAAATGATTTTCCTTGCAAATAAACTGGTGGTAGAGTATATCTATATATCTGAATATCAGATGCACAGCTAAGTTTGGTTGCAATAAAGTTAATCAGCAACTAATAATGCTAACCTCAAAGTACCTTCGTCCAAGTCATATTTGGTATCGCGCTGCTTGCTCTGTCCTCATTAAAGAGAACTTCCTGCTCGAAGTCATTAACGATTGAGGACGTGAGTCAAAGATGGGTAACTGAATTTCATGGTTGTGGTCTGAAGTGAATGGCTTTTACACATTCCGTTTGTGTTTGTCACTAATGGCCACACCCAGACTTGATGACTCAGCATTAACGCAGATTGGGCCTGAAAAAGCAGTGGTATTGACAACCCGCCAATCAAAACACCCACCTGCTATCACAAAAAATGTCTCTGCGTGAGGGAGGAAATTTCTGCACACAAATGTCAATTACAGTTCATCTGAACCATGTGTAAGACATTGTGTCACGCTGCACGGCTGGCTATCAGACATGCTGACCGGTCAGTTCAGGCTAGTCTGTCTTCTGGTTACCCCCTCAGCGCTTTCAGCCAATGGGGTAATGTCGTCCCATCTGTCTGTTAGTCAAGTTGTCCATCCGTCCATCTGTCTACCCATCATTTGTTAGCATTCTAGCTGCTGAACTGTTGTAGGAACGGCCCTCAAATTTCAACAAGTTATGCATATTTTGTGTATTCAGAGGTGTCTGGTGTCAAGGTCATAAGTTCAGTTTTGACCTCATTTTTTGAAAGCCACAGGTTGGCCGTGCCCACCTGGGTGTTAGCCACGCCGCGGGCAATGTAGCGCCATGCACAACCTGGTTTTGACTGTGGCAGTTTGGAAGGAATTTGTAAAATGACAATATGAGTCATTCACGTAATGCTGTCACAACTGAGGAGTTGTGAGCGACTTGTTGCTTGTAGTATGTAAAGCTCTATGTATAGAGTGTATGTTAAGAATTGGGTTTTTTTTATTATTATTATTTTTTGGTTGGAGCTTGGGCCCAGCAGAAACAAAATACAAGCATTACATGGCTACTACTCCTGCTGACAAATAAATGAATGGGTTCTTTGAATATTTTAGTTTAAAATGTGAATTTAAGACGTAATGGCTGTATTGCTGTCACAACTTAGTGCTGCTGAGATGCTCACTAGCAGGACCAGGTCGATTCATCGAACATCACTGGAATGGACAGGATTCATATTGGCGCCAAGGCTTGCGAATAGGGAGAGAAACGAAAAATGTACATCGTCACCTCTGACCTGGGTAGTGAGGAGTTTGTTACAAACGCACCGGTTTTTGGTGATTAAAGCTGCTTTCACATCGGACGCGAAACGAATTTTTCGCGGGACAGATTACATTCAAAGTCAATGCAAAGACGCGAATAGTTCGCGTGCATTCGCGTGTTTTGCATTGACTTTGAATGTAATCTGTCGCGCGAAAAATTCGTTTTGCGTCCAGTGTGAAAGCGGCTGAACGCCTGAAAACGCTGCTTATCCTCGGCTTACTGACTGAGTCACCAATAAGGGAAATGTCCTCATTTTCTGTTACTGTGACGTCTGAAGGCTGTTCCATAAACGCTGCTCATGGACACTCCCTTACAAACAGCGCCAAGCTGTTGAAGTCATTTTCAAACCCTCATACAATTAAATGCTTTCTCAGCCTTTTATTACTTTGGACTGAGAAAATAGGATCGAATCTGTTGCATGATGATACAAGATTCCTGAACATAATATTAACAATAATTGTGATGCATGAAACGAATGCAAAGGCCTTAGATTGCTGCCAGATAATTTTTATGGCTCGGATTTTACTCTGGTTTTAACTGATGCTGCCCTTGGCTTTGCCAAATTAAGCCGCTGAAGAGATCCATCTTGCCATGACATTATTCCTCAATAGCTCACAGAACTATAAATCTGCCCACAAGCTCGGCTCTGTGGCCGCTTTCAGCTGTGTGAGAAAGGGGCTATACTGTTAACAATCTTGTTCCTGATTAATGAGCTTGCCTAGGAATTTTTCATTAGGGGGGATTCCAGTTCTGGCTCAATCGTACAAAGATGAGCACAGCAGGAATGTGGAAGACGGGATGAATTTCCAATGTGCAGAAAAGCTAAACTGACAACTTATTTATTGCCGATCACATTTGTTCCCTTTTCACTGGCCTTCTGCGTCCATTGAACACATTTAGTCCCTCCTCACATCAGGGTCAATCTGTGGAAAGTCAGTGTCTTTGCAACACTGTAATATTTCCTGCTGTGCTTTGCAAAGAGTTCAAGTACACTGTCCTGCCAGTCTTTAGAAGGTAACATTTTTACAGCAGGCATCCTGGACACTTATCCAAAGCATATTCTGAAGTCTACTTTTTGCCGTTTTGAAAATAAACTTGAAAACAAAAAGATTGTTTAAGACTGGGATATTGCTCGACATATTGAAATGTGACCATTTGTAAGAATTGAACTTGTAATTTGAAAGATATTTTTAAAATCGCTTGACAAGCTCCGGTTTATCAGAAAGAGCATTGTAACATACCGATTCACACAGCTGAGAATATTTTTGTTTGGCAGCTCAATCGCTCAATCTTTGGTAATGATAAGCATGATTTGTTTTTGATAAAGATTAGCGCATATTTCAAACTGTGTCCAAGGTTTATGGAAAGTGTAGCTCATGCATTGTGCCATCAGCATCCAGTTAAAAGTGACAAATTACTTTCTCTAATGGCTCAGCATCATTTTTAAAATTATTTCTTAATTCTTTTTTGGCTTTGCATTAACAAGATGAGTGACTCAAGAATACGGTTTCCTGAGCAGTGAGTCCACAAGTTCCCCAAAAACATGCTTGGGTCTTTATGTTCCGATTAGATCTTTAATCAGCCTGGATTAATCAAGCCACTTCAAAAATATGATGTATTTTCTATTGTTGAGGATCATATTTCAATATTTCTCATTATATTCATCAGTAAATCAATGACCATAATTAATATCCATAATCAATAGTCATAATCAGTAACCATATTATGTAAGCTGCAGTAACACACCCACACACACACACACAAGCAGTTCACATGCACATTAGCAGTTGGTTTCTGTAGCATTAATTGACATCTGTTCAGTTGATTCAGGTGATCTCTGTTCTGTCATCAGTATTATTCTGCATTGTTCATCAGTAATGATATCGTTCTGCACGCTTGCTTCATGTTCGTAGTTTTTGATTACAGTAGCACATAAGCATATATGTGTCATATTTATTAGAAATATGTATAACCAGTATTACACTGGAAGAAGGCTGTTATCTTTCGGTTGGAATTTGCAAGGCAAGTAGGGAGTCTTTTGGTTTGCCCGTCTCTTGGACGACCTATGACTCATTTCAAAGTCCTCATAAAGGTGCACCATGCAAGTTGTTTACTTTCTGCGCGATTATATTTTTGTCTTAATTCGCCGATATCTCTCCACGATCCGCTAGCTGCCTGCCCCTAAATTCACTGTTAAAAAAAAATAAAAAATCCAGGCTCTGGAGGTCGCATAGGCATCACCAACTGCAAATAAACACAAGGGGTACAGGCTGTGCCCCATGGCATAACAAACCCGGCCCGTCCCGGCCAATCACTGACAAGAGTTGATGGTTGTGGAAGCATGGGAAGGAGCGAACTATGGGATGGAGGCGGGCTTCCTCTGTTTTGTTTGAGTTCGAATGTCAACAGAAGTGAAAGTAAACAAACTTGCGTAGTGCACCTTTAAATAATGAAGTAGCCTTGAAGTAGTCATTTTGCAAAGGATGCCAACCAATGAGAAAAGAGGAAAAAAGTAATATGCAGTCATTGTTATTAAACCATTCTAGCATGAGAGGGCGGAAAAACCATATTTGGAAGAAATTTCCGATGATGATGGTATAAAAATTGGATGTGAAAAGTAGAATGCCAGTTCTTCTTGCCTAACAAGAACTCCGCTTTCGTTGGATCGTATGCCTCAATAAAGCATAATTTTCTGAAGAATCTTTCTCTCTCCCATTGTTTGCGGATGGGCAACCTCAGAAATATGAAAATATTTCCGAAGGAAAAAATGACACAATCTTTTTGACATTACAAGATATGTAAAAATAAAATGCCCTAAATATTCAGCATGATGTTTTGGGACATGACCAGTAATTATGGGTCCTATGGATGAGTTTTGCTCTCTTAGGTCTTTAGGCCTGCGAGTCTAAAACAAATGCAGGATATTAAAACATTTTCTCCTGCTGTCAAGTCCTGGATTAAACTCGGCCAGAACTGTAATCATTATCAATTAATTTGCCAGTGATGTTTGAATGTGGCTGCATTTTTAATTTGTTTTTGTTGTTATGGTGGGTTACCACTAGTATTGCTGTTATTCTTTATCATTATACTGTGTTATAATACTGAGCTGATTTTTAGATTTTAATATAATGTCAACTTTTATAATGTTTGGATTATCAATGTCTATTATGGGACTGGTGTTGGAAATTAGCTTTGGCTATATACACTTGTACATTACATTGAACACTGCGTCTGCAGCTGTCAATGTTTTTTTTTGTACATGTCCCTTACAAATAAATTAATAAATCAAATCAAATGAAAAATAGCCTTCTACAAGCTGTGAAGCCCAAGGATTAGTAGCACCTTCCACCTTCCTGTCAATAGCCCTGGTGCTAAAGGGCGTAATTGGACTTTTATGCCTTCCTTTTCTTGTCCTGTGGGTGATGTGTGTGAAATACACAAGGGTAATGATTTCTGTGATGCTTTTCCCAAAGCAGGGAACCAAGCCCTCGCCTGACTAGGGGAACTTGTATGTGACTCATGTCAGCTGCCATATTGGCACTGCCACTGGCCTGTCCTGAGGGCTCGCCTTTCTGTTACCATGGATATGTGGGAGGGCAGAAAATTGCCCTTGTTTTTCTCTCTATCGCATGCTATTTATCAAGAAATTCCTCATTGATTATCACTTGATACTGACATGTAAGAGTACGAGAGAGAGTACAGACCACACTCAGGGCAAATTTTGGCCAAATGTTTTGTGAGCTCTGAGAATCCTGGGTTTATTAGAGACTGTGCTGTACTGGAATGGTCCTCTCAACCTGGTGGGCTGATGTGCCGTAGCATTGGCACGATTTGCATTGCAAATATAGTCTGTCTCCCCCTTTCATGTCAGTATAATCAGATGTTTCCTTGTATGCTGCTCTTCTCATGAATTATAGTGAAATATTAAGTGATGTAATAACAATTGTTTAATATTCCTGCAACCCAAACTCAAAGAAATTTGGAAAGGCACTCAAAACGTACAACCTCGTTTCAGTCAAGTTTGGACGTTGTGTAAAATGTAAACAATAACAGACTGCAATTATTGACAAATCATTGAAATTCTGTAATGAATTGAAAATAGTTCAAAGACAACATATCACATGTTGGAATTGAGAATTTTATTGTTCTTGAGAAATATCTGCTCATTTTGGATTTGATTCCAGCAACAAAAGTTGGGACCGGGCCATGTTTACCGCTGTGTTAGATCATCTTTTCTTTTAGGAACACTCTGTAAATGTTTTGGAACTGAGGAGACCAATTACTGTAGTATTGAAAGCAAAATGTTTTCTTATTCTTGCTTGACTTTAGATTCCACCCCCTCAACACTTTGGCAGAGGCTCTTTTGTCACATTTGTCACTTCATAATGATCCAAATTTTTCAACGGGTGACCTGTCTGGACTGCAGGCAGGCCAGTTTTGCTCCTGGACTCTTTTACAGTGGATCATATGCACAGTGTTGTTTGGCATACTCTTGCTGAAATAAGCAAAACCAACCAGAAAAAGATATCTGGATGGCTGTATATGTTGCTCCAAACCTGTATATATTGCTCAGCATTAATGCCGTCCTCACAGATGTGCAAGTTACCCAACCATGTGCACTAATGCACCCCCACACTGGCTGCTGGCTTTGGAACTGTGCGCTGAAAAAAAACCTGCATGTTCCCTCTTTATGTTTGGCTAGAGGATTTGGCATCTTCGATTTCCAAAAATAAATGTCAGATTTTGGGTTTTGATTGATCAAACAAGAGGATAGTTTTCCACTTTGTCTCAGGCCATAATAAATGAGCTCAGGCCCAGAGAAGGCGGCATTATTTCTGGATCTTGTTTGTTTATGGTTTTTTTTTCTTTGCGTACTAAAATTTTAACTTGCATTTATGGATGCAGTAACTAATTGTGCTCACAGAGAATGGTTTTCAGAAGTGTTCCTGAGCCCAACATTTCTCTGTTACATTGCCCCTGTCCCACGTGTTATTGAATGTGTTGCAGATGTAAAATCTGAAATTTGCGTGTATTTTCACAATCAATAAAATTGATATGGTCAAAGTTTTTTTTATTTTTTGGAACATTTTTCAATTAAATATATTAAAAGTGAAAGAGAATTTTTTGTTTTCATCACTGTATTATGCACCCAGCTTTTTTGGTTATGGGGTTGTCCATTGATTGATGTACTGCATGAGTATGGCAGGTGTGGAGCGTGAGTATGGGAGGTGTGGAGCGTGAGTATGGGAGGTGTGGAGCGGAGTGTGTGAGGCTGCCCTTCTGTTATTCCCCATGGTGTAAAATCTGCAGAATGAATGAAAATGAATATGACTTTGCTCATGAATGAATCGCCACTAAAATAAAACATTTGATTTGACAAAGATAGGCTTGCTGCTCTAGCTGGGCAGTAGTCAGATTTTGGAACTGATTTCTGTATGGCCAAATAAATGCTTAAATTCATCATTTTTCTCCAGATTGGCAAAGCAGAATAATGTTTTAATTGTAGTGATTGCATTGTGAGTCTCTGAACTCCTTTTGCGATTAGACCTCCAGGCATGTTGCCATGGTATCTGGAAATGGAAGACTTCGGGGAGCTCTTTTGTGGGGCGCAGCGTTCCCAATCGAAGCCACGGAGGGCCAGAGGAAGACTCGAGAGGCTGGGATGGACTGCCAGAGCCACTGCGTCTAGACTGCACCATCTTACTCTCTAAGGAAAGATAATTAAGCGCAGCATACAGGTGCAAATAGGCAGGATGATGCAACAATCACCAGCGATGAAGGCATTTGAATACAGGTGAAGGTAATTTACTGTTCCTCCCTGCATATCCTGTGTTCTCAGCTAAGTACATCCTGTCATTTTATCAGTGTGTAATGATAGAAGGGAAATTTTACTTCATTTCCACTTTTATTTACTTTATTTTCATAAGGAAAAAAAAATTGAAGCATCATCCATTTAATTATCATCTTATGGAAATAGGCATTTATCGTTCTTGCAGTCATTCAGATCTCTGTGTGTGTTGGGTGTGTCTAAAGAGGCTCTACTCTCCGTGGCTGCTGGGAAATTGCTGCTGTTCTCAGTGTTTACTTGGGGCTTTGAAAATGCAACACAGTCCCGTTATAATACTGGCCTCTTCTTGCTCTGCCAGAACGCCTCAACGTTCCACCCTTTTTTGGGCAAATTTTTACCCAGATCATAAAGTGCTTACTGTTCTTAAACCCCCTTGACAGTGGGAGGTTGATAATCACATTCTGTTCTAAAAGGTGACGCTGTGTAGATTGCTCTGAAATTACAGAATTATTACAGAAAATATTTCTCAAATGGAGGAACAACACTGGAGATGTAAGCTTTTGTCAGACAGAAAAAGATTGTTTTCTTGTGGCTCTGTGCGCATGACTCAACAGCCTGAAAAAAATAGTGAGACCGCAGCCAAAAGCCTAATCAACTGCAGGTTCAAATATTCTGATACTGTTACCAAAAATAAATATTTTGCTGATATCTTCTGGGTGATGTCCATACTTGTTTCAACAATCAATTTCTGAGTCTCCAAACTTCCCCATGTTCCTCATTATGGTCACATTGGATTTACAATAGTTTTACTGCTTCCTTATTACTGGTCTTAGCTGAATTTTTACTCCAATATACTCTTCCGATTCCCAGCAATAGTGCGTTATCATACAGTACGTGCGGAATAAAGTTGCTTACAAACCTCCTTTGCTTTATTGACAAAATCCTCCCTTGTAAAAAACCATTGAAACCATTCATCGTTGTAATAATTAATCCCTTGGCTCCCAAATGCATCCCTCTGTTGAAAGTTACAGACCATTGGCTCTGTGTGAACTTGTATCAGGAAAATCAACTTCTTTATCGGACTGAAGGCTGATGGTCTGAAACCCTTACTGGTCAGGTAGGTCACCTGCACAATACGCAGTGGGAGCACTGGTTTTGTTCCCGTAGGGCTACTGTCCAATCTACAGCTCTGAGTCATGGGAAAAAGGGTCAGTCATACTGACATTCACCAGAACATGCAGCTACTATCGCTGTGTCTAAGTGTTTTTGATGATGTCTGTCCAAGCTTGCTTGTTTTTCATATTATAAACTATAATGGATTTTGATTGAAGAATAATTGGTCACAACCTGTTTTGAATCATTCATTTAAATTACCATTACAGAAACTTCGAAAACTCTCAACATTATCAGATGTGGCCAGTTTCATTTATAACGCATACCGATTACGACTCTTCGCTTTTCTTTACTCAGCGTTTGGAAGCAATCATGTGTTTTGCGATCGTTTCAATGAAATAAGTCCATTTAAAACGTCTTCATGCAATTCCATTGCTTCCAATGACCTTATTTCAATTAAACAGTTTAAACAATCATGAAACGCGCACATTTCTTCCAACCCCGAGTAAAGAAAAGCGTAAAAAGTCCGGAGTCATAACGCAGGTGAAACTGATCAACCTCCATGTACAAAGACCTCAATTCCGTGTGAGAATCTCTTACACATGCGTTGACTGAATAATTGCTGACTACAGCAGGGGAGCATAAATGTACCACTAAAACTCACACCGAATGCATATGAGTTGACAGGTGTGAGTCATTAATGAAAACTGACCACACCTGGTAATGTTGAGAGTTTTCTGAGCTTTTGTAATGGTAATTTAAATAAATGATTGAAAACGGGTCATGACCATCATTATGTTCCAGGGATGGGTTTGAGCCTCCCCAGCCGCCACTGGTATGAATATACAGCCCCAATTCCACATAGTTGGGACAAAGTGTAAATTGTGAATAAAATCAAAACACAATGACTTTCAAATCACACCAGCAGTATTTTATTCACAATAGAACATAGATAACATAGCAAATGTTGAAACTGAGAAATTTCACAATTTTATCCACAAAATGAACTCATTTCAAATTTGATGGCTGCTACAGGTCTCAAAGGGGTTGGGACATGGCCTGTTTACCATGGTGTAGCATCCCCTCTTCTTTTTAACAGAGTGGAGGCATCTGGGCATTGAGGAGACAAGTTTCTTGAGTTTAGCCATTGGAATTTGATTTTAATTCTGTGCAAATGTTCTTAATTGGTGGAAGATTAGGACTGCAGGCAGGCCAGTTCAGCACACGGGCTCTTCTACTGCAAAACCATGCTGTTGTAATAGCTGAAGTATGTGGTTTTGCATTGTCCTGCTGAAATACACAAGGCCTTCCCTGGAATAGATGTCATCTGGTGGAGAGCATATGTTGCTCTAAAACCTTTTATATACGTTTCAGCATGAATGGCGCTTTTTAAAACATGCAAAACATGCAAACCATATGCACTAATGGATCCCCATACCATCAGAGATGCTGGCTGTTGAACTGAATGCTGATAACAGGAGGGGTGGTCTTTTTCCTCTTTAGCCCGGAGGACACAACGCCCATGATTTCCAACAACAATGTCAAATTTGCACTCATCTGATCACAGGACATTTTGCCACTTTGCTACAGTCCATTTTAAATGAGCTTTTGCCCACAACACAGTCGGGCTTCTGGATCATGCTCAACAATGGCTTTTTTGCATGATTGAGTTTTAGGTGGCATCTGTGGATGGCACGGTGGACTGTGTTTACAGACAGTGGTTTCTTGAAGTATTCCTGGGCCCATTTAGTAATGTCAATGACAGAATCATGCCGGTGAGTGATGCAGTGGCGTCTGAGGGCCTGAAGATCACGGGTATCCAGTAAAGGTCTTCGGCCTTGTCCCTTATGCACAGAGATTTTTCCAGTTTCTCTGAGTCTTTTGATGATGTTATGCGCTGCGATGATGAGACCTTCAAAGCTTTTGCAATTTGACGTTGAGGAACATTGTTTTTAAAGTATTCCGCAATGTTTTTACACAAGCCTTCACAGGTTGGAGAGCCTCTGGCCATCTTTACCTCTGAGAGACTCAGCCTCTCTAAGACATCCCTTTTATAGCCAATTATGTTACACACCTGATGCCAGTTAACTTAATTACTTGCTAAATGTTCTTTCAGCTGATTTTCTCATATATTAATTGCTTTTTCAGCCCCCTTTTCTTTTTTTTTTTTGCCTGTGTCCCAACTCTTTTGAGACACGTTGCCGCCAGAAAATGTGAAATAAGCTAATTTTTGGAAAAAAAATGTAAAATGTCTTAACTTTTCAAATGTTGAAATTATGTTCTATTGTAAGTAATATATTAGCTGGTGATCTGAAAGCCATTGCATTTTGATTTTATTCACAATTTACACTTTGTCCCGACTATTTCGAAATTGGGGCTGTAGTTCTCCGTATAAAAATGCAATTATTCCCAGTGGCCTGTTCTCGGGCCGAAGTTTGGGAGGGTTAATGTTTTGTCTGTTCAACTGCATTCTATTTGTGAAAATGATTCCATTCAGGCCTCCAACTCATTTAAAAAGGTGTTCAGAGGCGATTTAGGACCAGTAATGAGGTTAAATAATTTGAATAATGAAGTGATTTGAGATGACTGATGTTAGCAGGTAATTTAATCATGATTTGGTCTGGAAGCAGCATCCAAATTAGGCCAGGTCCTTCAGGAGCAATAGATGGGCAGAGGATCGCCAATTCGTCCACAAATGTGCAGGAAAAGTAAAAGGTTTAAAAACCTTTAATATGTTCCCTGAAGAATGATAGAATGGGAGGCGTTTTTTTTTCATTCTCTACGGTGCTTAAGATTCATGGAGTTTTGGAGAATTTCTTTACGGAAACGGAAAGGCGGCAAAACCCAAAGCTGGGCGCCAGTGATGTCCAATTATGGAGACTGTCGTACCAGGAATTGTCATTTATCTATAAGTGATGTGACCACATGAGCTCAGGGTTACCTTAGCAGATGTTTGATAAATACACCATCATTTCTACATGCCGAATGGCCGGAAGCCATGCTGCTATAGCCTGCAGTCACTGTGGTTAAATCAGCACAGGTATTTGTTTAATTTTTCCCCCGTTATATTGCCACTCACCGCGTTCTGCTGTAAATCACCTTGTCGACAAGTGGCTCAGTGACGTTGTGGGTTATGCTTGCCTCATAGCAATAAAGTTGTGGGTTTCAAACAAGTCTGAGGCCTTACTGTGATAGATTGGCATGTTCTTCAGTGCGTGGGGGCTCTTTGTACAAGAAATACATGCCAGGCTAATTGGTGACACTTAGTTGTCGAAAGATATGAGTGATGACCTTTGATCCCTGCAATGGATTGGAAAACTACTGAAGTGTTTTCTTACTTGTCAGCCATTTTGTGCCTGGAGTCTCTCCATCACCCCTAGTCTGAATAAGGGGGTTAATAAATGGATGGATCACCTTGATGATGTGATGACATCATGACCAGGATCAAATAATGGGGTCAGATTCTCTGGCAGCAGGCCCAGTAACTTAATTTAGGATAAACAATATAAATAAATAAATAAAACTTTAATAGCTAATTTATTTTCCTGTGCTTTTAGTTTGACCTTTGTTTTGTGTTGTAGTCTGTTGGACCTGTTTTCAGTGTTTCCTAAAAGAAAATTGATGTAATGAATCATTTTTTCAAACCGAGACCGTATATTCTTGGTTCATGTTCTGTGAATAACATTGTAAAAGAACACTTTCACTGAGTGCACACTCTGCAGCCCCCGTGCAAATCCCTATTACAGATGTGGCGTGTGGGTCCACTGGATCAGAGGGTAGTAAATGTGTGGTATCAGTGGGTGAAAACAGGTGGAGACGGTATAAATGAAAGAAAAAAATTTGCCGTGTAATTTTACTGGGCCTGTTGTTAGGTGTATGTGTGTGTGTGTGTGGGTCTTGAGATTTGCAGCTTGTTTCATACAACCCAACTCTCTTCACCATTTTATAGGCATTATTGCCTTATATCGAGACTTAAGTCCCATCACCACACCCACCTGACCTCTAGCATTGGGTGAGTTAAAAACAAAAAACTCAAACCCCGTACAATGGTTAATTTCATTGAATGCTGTGTGTCCACTCTGATGTGTTGGTCCACTTGTGTCCGAGTCACCAGTGAGATGGAAGATCTTCCAGAAACCTGGTTTAAAAACCTTCATGTCTCAAAGTCAGTTTTTCTTGAGAAACAGTTTCGCTGAGGATGTCCGTCTGAGAAATGTTTGATCATCGCAAGGATTTCATACCACTTTGCTCATCTGGCAAACAAATCTTTACTCAATGCATCCAAAAACACATACGATCTTGGAGGCTGGAATGATAAATACCAGGTTGGAAGTTGATTCTACTTTTTTTTTTAAGATTTTTTTGGGGGATTTTCACCTTTATTTGACAGTTGCAGAGTCGAGAGAGAGGAAGGTTGGGGAGAAGAATGGGGAACATGTGGCAAATGACCCGAGCCGGAATCGAGCCCCGGTCGCTGTAGGAAGGACACAGCGTTGATGGTGCCCGCGCTCAGACCGATGAGCCACCGGGGAACCCCTGATTCTACTTTTAATCGCAAAGCTCAGAGATACTTTGCAGATTGACACTAAAATCTTTAAGACCAAAAGAAAAAAAATGTTTGGAAATCAGTCTCGTTCCAACACACGCACATGCACGTGCTCTCGCAAACACAGTCAAATACACAAAACTGTGCATCTGATATGAAAAACTGACTTTCTACCGTCAACATTTTTAAGGAAGGAGTATCATCTCTTCTCTCGGCCTTATCAGTGTTTGATGGTGTTTCCCGCTCTTTAGATGTCGAGGGGCAGTGCTCGATCGGCTCTGAGGAATTCAGGCTCCAGGTCTCAGTATTTCCTCAGGGTCTCCCTCGAGACAAGAAAAATGACCAAAATATTCACAAATGATGGAGGTCAACACTGAAACCACCCTTCATCCACAACTCATCCTTCCCCTTCCTTTACATGGTCTAAACTAAACGAAGACAGATGACCCTCACATCCCTTTCTGGGCCTCTTTGAGAACGCGCTTTGTGCTTTTAAGGAATCCACTATCACTTTCATAACATGGCAGCCATGTTCTTCAGCAGAATCTGTCCGTCTCCAGCCTGTGAAGACTCTTCTGGAACATGCAGGATCACAGCACTGTCTTCATCCTCCTTTTTGTCATGTCTCTTGAATAATTCTCTAGATGTCGAAACCATTTACTCGAGCCGCATTCCATTCTCGAAAACAGCTGCACTGTAACATCATTTTTTAATGGAATAATCTGCCTCATCACCTCTGTGATGTAGAAAGTAAACCGGTATTTAAAAGGAAAATTAAATCTTATTTACTGCTGTAAATGTTGTCTTGACTGTATGCAGGAATCTTAATTTTAGTGCTGTTGTGTTCTGTGTTTTTATAAAATTCTTATTATTGATGTTTCCCTCTAGTATAAAGATGATTTTTTTCCTTTTCTGATCTATTTTAGATTCACATTATGATTGATTTATTTATAATATTTTATATCAGGCTATATAATACTATTTATTATTGAGTTATGCAACCATGATCTCTTGTTTATGTAGTATATGTGTGTAATACAGTATAGTAGTTAGTATTGGTATTGTATGTATTATGTATTACTTGTCTTTTTTTTCTTGTGGACCTCAGGGAGACTGGTTGGTTGCTACGGCACCAGCTAAGGGGATCCTTAATAAAACAAAACACATGGTACAGGGGAAGGTGTGCCAATTATGTCCCGTTTATTTTACTTTTCCTCCTCTTAAAAATGATCAGTATTTGGCTCAGTTTCAATAAACTCAGTGTCGTAGACATTTCCTCCAACAACTGGCCCGAATCTTACTTTCTGTTTTCTCCTTTATTTCTTTATCACTTTATTGCGGCTCGACTCCAGCACTGTTGACACCCTCCAGGTGCACTTTCCTAATAAACAGTTCCTGATCTGTTTTATTTCCGTTTGACATTCACTGTCTTGCAAGTCATTGTAAAAATAAAATGTTCTCTGACAGCATTCCTTGAATTCTTAAACGCAGAGATAAAGAATGTTTTCTCTCGAATGCACTAAAACCTTCCCTCTGTCTTTCATTGAAATGTACGTCCATTCGAAGAATAAATACAGACTGAATGTAAGAACATGTTAATGCTTGGGAATTGTTACCTAGACCTCCTCATCGAACTTGTCACAAAATTAACTTTATGATGTGGTTTCTATCTTGACATTTATAGTGCTTTCCTGAAAAGAAAATACGGTGAATGCAAAACAAGATGAATGCAGGGCAAGTAAAGCCTTGTGAGAAATACAAAACACATAGATTGATAGATAGATAGATAGATGGATGGATGGATGGATGGATGGATGGATGGATGGATGGATGAGTCAGGGAAGCCATGTTATCATCTGTCATAGTCTGAGGGGCTATAATGAGTAAAAAATACCTGAATTTTGCGTGTGCGCTGATGTTGTTGGGACCAGAAGAGGGAAAATTGGGGGTCAGTAAATGTTTTTCTCATGAAGTCAGTCATCTAATTTGATATCGACCTGCCAAAGAATCGTACCAATTTACAGACCCATGTGACCGGAAGAAAAAATTGGGGAGGACTTCTGTTTTCTGTCAACATGAATTTTCTGCCGATGGTGGGGTCACACATGGAAAAAAAAGTGTGTTGATCTGAGGACCTCCGTTTGGCTTATTTGGTGTCAGTAGCTCAGAAATACAGGCAGAGGTTATCTCTTTTATTACCTTAGAAGTATCCAAAATTTAAGAAGAATGCCTTCTAAAAGCAAATGATGAGAAGCAATCAGTTAATCTTTTCCATTGGATTAGTCTTGCAACCAAGTCCTTGATCAAATGAAGGAAAATTAGTGCATGTCCATTGAGAAAAAAAAATATTTCATGAGTTTAATCTCACCATATACATTACTGAATATTCACTGAAGCTCAAGGTTTCCACTGAATTGGTAATTACGTTAGAAACCCAGTTCCCAACAATTATATTGGTACAATGTCATATCTCATCTTTTAGGGGATACAATGATGTGTACATTTTACATGTGTATTCTACCCTCTCATTAGAAGGAGCTTAGTTTGTAACTACTGCAAGAGGTCCTTGTTCACTGACAACTCAGAATATGCCGCTGGTCACAGGCTCTAAGGCCTCATGAGCATGGTTATCTGCTGCGAGAAGATCCAGGTCTTGATATGAAACCAAAGAGCTGAATTAAAATCGGTAGAACACTTGTGGCAAAAGCCATTGGATGCTGAATGCCATATTCTCTGCCAGTGAGTCGGATTCTGTAGTTTCATTCACTGACTCCTGCTGGTGGTAGTTTACCTTATAGGTCTGAACAATTTAAATGAAAGCAGATAATTTAAAAAAATGAATAAATCTCTAAGTCCTAGAGTAACCTCATATTTAATATTATGTTGGATAGGAAATCGGCAAACAGAAAAAAAAATATAAGTGATGCTATCGATTCTAGATGTACGACTACGCCCACTGTCAGCGGAAACGCGAGAATTCTGGACTCCTATGTTAAGTCCTAAAACCATACAGTCCTGATACTGTCATGCCGGAGGTCACCAACGACAGATTTAATCTATCGCCTTTATAAAAGGTCTATAGGCTTTGTATTGTCATGTATCCATGGGCTTTGCCTTCCGACGTCAATTTTTAGGGTTTTTTTTTATTGCAAGTCCAAACTCCCAGAAACAAACAAACAAGAGAAAAAAAACATGCTTAGAAGGTAATACTCCTAAACGGGCAGAAGGTACGAAACGTTACCCTTTTCAGTTAAACAGTTTAACTGCAGTGCGAAGTCGCGGTTTGTTCCAATAAATACGAGATGAAGTCGGGAAGCTGCATTCGTCGTTGATTAATCTCCGCCTCTTTATTGATGAACGAGGCCATTCAGCTCATCTTGTTTTTTCCTATTGGCTGATTCTGCAGTTCAGTCCTTCCCGGTAAACCCTCGAAAGCGGTAAAGAGATTTCCTTTGACCACAACGTCTGGTGCGCGTATGTCTGAAGAACTATTTCCTAGTCGATGAGGTTTCGGCAGCGGGGATCACAATTATTCATCATCGGTTTTCAAACCGCTGGCATTAACGCCACGTATTTCAGTCGATGCACGTGATGGATGCCTCAGAACAAAACGATATGGAATTTGCGGCGGTACTGCTGAGGTGAGTTTGATTTAATTATTGTGGCAAAAATTCGTCAGTTCGTGTGGCCGCTGCTGATGAAGTAGTTTGCAAACTTTCTGCATACAGCGCAGTGTGCAACGTGACCGTAACGGAATAATACCCACCGACGTTTTCCCGTCGATGAAATAATCTGGGATATTTAATTGGTGGCGATTTTGGTCAGAGTGACAACACTTTGAGTTTCCATGACCACGTGTGGATAATCGCAGAAATTAAGGGGTTTTTTTGTCACCGTGAACTACTGCGTCATACATGTTGAATATCTTGTCCAGGATTTACCAATAACTTCAGCGATGAAAATTAATATTCTTTTTTTTTTTCTGACATGAATGGAAAATTATTTTTCTGATTGCCTGCGAACTGTAGGCTATCGTAATAGTTTCCTGTATTAGGCCTTTTGAATTTCAGAGGGTTACAACTATCCGTTGCCTTTGGCTTCGTTTGTCCAGTCACGCCGTGCGGTGCCGAATTTCTTACATTGCGAACTAATCAGGTATGTTATTTGCCTATCTAAATCCGCGAAGAGCGGAATAATGCAGTCATATGACACCGTTTACGAGTCAGTTTATTTTTTGTACACCTCAAAAGCAGCATTCTACGAATGAATTACTCTCAACTTCTCGTGATTAAGCGGAGAAAAACGTTCTATTCGCTTGTCTGCTCGCACTCATCAGAGGGTTAATGTGTAATACACCTCACTGTCTTCATTCAGCTCTGAAAGTTTCCAAGTGTTGCTACTGACAGTGCGGCCAGATTAAGTTTATCTGCTTAGATGCAGGCGTGATTGTGTTCTGTAATCTTTGTGTTTCTTGGGAAAGTAGTTTTCTTGTGCATCGATGCGTGGACAACTTTCATTATTGACTGATTAATGCCCATTTATGAAGAATACCAGTTTATAACAGTTTCAGGGAACATCAGTTCAAAGGGATCATGTGGTCTAGGTCTGCAGTATTTTGGGAACTGTGTTTTCATTGTATTGAGGAAAAATTGCTATTGAAAACAAAAAATAGTATTTTTAGTTTTTATCTAATCACAATATAAATCAATGCTTGCGAGGACAAGAAAATGTTGCAAGTTTTTAATTCAGGCATCTTGTCAAAATTTTGAGCTCATAAAAGTTTAATTTTACTTGGATAAGCAAGCTAGATAAGTGTACCCAATTTCTTTTAATGAACTGTAGTGTAACATAAGTTAAATCAGTATGGCTTAGTTGCCGCTGTAGGTAGCTAGCTGAGTGCCACTCTCATAGCTAACATTACTTAACTAGCTAGCTATTTGGCATGCGTGCAGTACTTTTCCATAATCATTATGTTGCTCGTTTATTAGCTGGCAAACAAGTTGCTGATGGAGTTCACTGAATGCAAACATAATAGGAATTGCCATTAATGCTCTAACAGAACATGGCATTGTGATTGCAATAATATTACCAGTCCAGTCATATACTAGGTTTTGACCTAGCTAGTCTTGTTTAGCCGGATGCAATGTAGGAGACATTGGCAGGAGTGAATGGAATGGGTGAATTCAGTTTGGGAGAATGGCTCAGTCATCCTGTTTACTTTGAATGTTTGGTAATGGCTGCTTCTACACAGATGCTAGCCACTGATCATGATTGATGTTCGAGTCTTAATTCTAAGAGTCGTTAAACTTTTATAGTGACTTTGTTGGAAGTGACTATAGCTACCATCCTAGCCTGGCCTGCAGATGTTACCTTTCTGTACTCACTGAATAAGAGAGTGTAATGGCTAGCTAACCTTGGCTTGTACTTATTCAGTCATCCGTATTTGAAGATTTGCCAGTAGCCAAGGGATTTCGCTCTCCGTTGACACATGGGGCCGGTGGCTCTACTCACTGGCCAATCAGATAAGAGCGCATTTCATAAAGCGGACACTCACTCCGAACAGCCCGTTTTTCGATTTTTGGAGAGTTAGGTATTGCCCAGAAATCATGGAATTTTTTTCATTATTACTATTTTCTTGCTAAAAAGTTTGTAAACATCCCTTTTGACAGCCAATAGTGTAATTCGATTATATAAACTCTGCATAATAGGTCCTGTTTATTGCTTGGATTGTGTGGTGATTGCTGGGTGAACATCCAAACTAGCAGTACAGTGACACCGGAGTGAATGTATTTGATGTACTGCAGTTTCAGATGAAACTGCTGTCGTAAACCGGAAAAGTAAGTAGCAGGGCCTTGATTTGTTGGGGGTATCGGGGCCATGACAGGATATGTGTACTTTTGTACTGAAGTACTTTGGGTTTGATGCAGAACGATTGATACAACTGTTGAAGCGCTGAAGGACTGCTTCAGTTTGCATGTACATTAGATGGCCTGCGTTGCAATTGTGAGGGTTTTTATGCATAATGCTGAAAAGCAGGATGAATGATGACGTGTGTTGAGGGGAGTGAGGCAAGAAAACGGGGTAAGTTCTGAGTGTCAGAAGCAAAGGCAGGAACCCAGAGCCAGAAGTGGGAGGATGAAGGGGATATGCAGATGCGTGCCTCTGAGGAGGGGGAATAGAATAAAATACCATCTCATTGCACGGGCCCAGATGATGTTAGCCTGCGTTGCCGGCGGTCAGCGGCTGGTGGGAGAAAGGAGAGGAAAGACCACCTGCCCGATAACGTAGGGATTTTGAGTCGTCCGTTCACCAGTGAACGGGAATTACTGATTGGCTTAAGAGGTGTCAATCAAAATTGAACTGTCATCGAATGTAACGCAACGCATGGTTACGCCGTAAACTGCCAGAACGAACATGGCGAATGTAGGGAACGACGCTTTGATAAAGAAATCGCTTGAATATCTTAATTCACGACCGAAAGATTACTCTAAAGAACGAACAACTACAGGCAATCAGTCATTTACTAGATGGTAAAGATGTACTTGGAGTTTTGCCGACTGGCTTCGGTAAAAGCATGATTTTTACTGTACTTGGTTTGTCCAAAAATTTGGAATCAACGTCAACGCGAAAGGCAGAAAGCATTTCTCTTCTGAAAAGCCTCATCTCTGACCAGCTACTAGATTTACTATCTTTAGAATGCACTGCTGCAGAGCCGAACAGCGAAACGTACCAAGAAGTACGTATTGGTTTAAAAAAGGGGTGGTCCGTCGCGGCTCGTTGCGCAAGGAAGTGGGCGGCTACTCAAAATCCCTACGTTATCGTGCAGGCGGTCTTTCCTCTCCTTTCTCCCGCCAGCCGCTGACCGCCGGCAACGCAGGCTAAGATGATGTGGGAGAGAGGGCCAGAGAAGGCCAAAGCTAACTGCTATCTCCCCTCACAATGACTCCTGTTCGTAATATGCCATTACAAACGCTTTGAACTAACGACACAACGTATTATTAAGTAATTCGCGAGGCAAAGTCATTCTGTTCCAATACTCAAGCGATTGTTCGGTAGTCTGCGAACACTTGGACGGCCATTGGCGTCCAGAGCTAGAGAAGCACGCAAGATGCTCCCTGATTTTGGGCACTGAAGAGTAGACTAGACTGGTCCATCACTAGATTGAAGTGTAATTCTTGATATTCAACCCGTTGACTGTCTTCTCTCGTAATTCTAACTAACTCCGCATCATTCCTGTGTCTGTACTTGCTGGCATTTAGCCATTATTATATTTGATGTATTGGTTTAGTAGGCTTTTGCTACCCAGCTGACGTTGGTGGAGTGTTACTTCGGCAGAATGAATCTCGCCTCCTGACTTGTTTGCAGCCGCAAAGTTGCCTGAATTCTTGTGTAGTAGTGATTGTTCGCCATAAAGTAAGATGATGTTTGCGACTTTGTCAGATTGGAAGTAAAAATGGTCTGAGAGGCACATCCCCTGCATGTTAACGGCATCCCGCCAATGATCTCAGAATGTTAAACCCCTTGCCTGTGTCAAACACTTGCTGTAATTCCGGTGGCCTATGGAGAATGGCCATGGAAAATTGATAAAAATAACGTACAGACTGTTAGTGGTTAATAGATTAGTATGGCCAATTATTTAATTGTGAAATTAACATTCAACAATGCAGCATGCAGTAGCAGCTCACTGATGTGGTCTTTAAATTGCTTGTATGTCATGCTGCCGTTGTAGAAAGCCGTTTTATGTCCAAATCCAAAATAGGCTTGTGGGGGTAAACAGTGATCATCAAGGAGTGCCCATTTTGGGCTTTGCACACTTTTGAATGCAAAACCACTGCCTTGTTGGCAACTGGGGACAATGCAACATCCTTCATCTAAGGACCAAACCCTCCCCATCAACAGAAGCGCTGGCAGGAAGGTCGAGAAGAGCCAACAGTCGTAATCCTTTTGCCCGTTGAATCACTATGTTATTAAACCATGGTCAAGCTATCGTTATCTGATAGTCTTCACGTAGATTGTATTGTCAACTGATGTTATGTGCATGATTGGTTCCTGCAGATTTCAAGTGAAGGAAACCTTAATTATTTTTTATTGTAAAAAATAATGGATAATATGAGCAGATGTTTACCGGGAGGTGAGAAATACACCACTATTGAAAAGGCATTGGGAAGTGTAGCACCAGGCTGAGGGAGGAGTTGAATTTAAGCTGGATAACAGGAAGAGCTAAAGAACTAGATCAAAGGAGTCGTTCAAAGTGGATTCAGACTATGCAGTGGAATTCTGGTGGTGTGCAAGTTGCCCAGTGCGGACCAGCGTGGGTATTAGTTTGTCACTGACTTGTATAAAGCGAAACCAATTACATCAGACTGTTGAATTGTGCTCTGCTGCTGAAGAGGAATTTTGAAGGTGTGGAGGAAGTACGCCGGACTGGGCGAGGTTCTGGCGTTAGTGATGGTGTTATTGATGGCGTTATTGATGGTGTTATTGATGTAACGTTCCTATTATGATGTCATCACGTTGCTATGGTGTTTCTATAAAGACATCACATGACCAAGCCAATTAATCTACAAGAGTCCTGAATCCCAAAAAAACAGATGCCAGGCTGCAAGAGAGAGTCTCTCAGTAACAGCTACCTTAAAGCAGAGTCACGTGACCAAAGTGAACAATGCACCGTTATGATATCATCACGAGCACCATTATGATGTCATCATGTTGCTATGGGGTTTCCATAGAAATGTCACATGACCAAGCCAATGCATCCAAAAGAGTCCTGAATCCCAAAAAACAGATGCCAGGCCGCAAGAGAAAATGGCTCTTAAGGTCTACGCGCCAGGTTGCTAGTTGTTTTTAAGAGCTGTCACATAATAAACAATTAAATTTTGGCAAAAATGCCATCGGCTATGTATGCCTGGTTACTCTTCTGTGACATGAAATTTTATATGATGTAATAGTGTTCTGCTAATAAAGTAAACACACAAAAAAAAACTTGGGGCCAGTTTACACAAATAAATAAAATTTTTCTTCTGGATTAGGCCCAAGACTGGCTTCAATGACGAGCATCAGGAAACGTTGTTTCTCTTTCTTCAGTCTGAGAGAGCAGAGGGCTTCAGCTTCAAGTTTGCCTTAAACCTGAAGTTGCGGCAGGACTGCTCACAATGTAATAAGGATGCTCTGAAATAGTTTCATATTAAGTAGTATATAAGTACATCGGTTACACATTATTAATGGCTAACATATAATAACTCAGTCATAAGTTTTGACCATTAAAGCACATAAAACACGTTTATGCGAGGAAAGAATATAAAGTGTGCTGATTTGCCATTTTCAAGTGGTAGGTAATGTTTGTTGTTGAAGTGAGGACAGTGAAATGTTGCAAAGTTATTCCAGTTTTTTGTTAGTAAGTGACAAACGAAATGCTGCCCTGCTACAGATTTTATTCTTCAACTTTATATTCCAAGGTTATATCGAAATGACCAATTAAAGCATGCCTACATCACGTAACTGTAGCTTTTGTCAAATACTAGGCTACAATTAGAATGATATCCTTCTTCTAAGGATGTAAATGTTAAAATTTGCATGAAAGGAGTTACACAAGATGGTTTTACTTCTATAAAAACAGTCACTATTAGATATTGCTTGAATAACTTTTGCCAAATTATTTGCGATATAAATATTTCCGTAATTACCTCAATTTTATTATTTTTTTTAAAGAAGGCCTACTGAAGAGTGAAGGACTGTCACTACCACACACCGCAGCATCCAGAATGGATCATGTTTGGATTTGGAATATTTGCGATTGCTCAACCAAAAAAAAATAATTATGGTCCACCAACAGCCTGTCAACCAATCAACCACCTGACTACATAGGGTCAGCCCTAAATAGTTTATAATGAGAATGACTGTTAACTGCTTTATCTACCTTTTACACTACGCAGGTTTGGCGGTTTTGTCCAAACCTTACAGGCAGACAGAAAAATTTGATTAGTAATGACTTGTGCATTCTCTGTAAATGGGTCCTGTCCCTGCTTAACGGTAGGAGTTTTGTCTGATTGGTCTCTGCCCCGGACCCACTGGTGCAAACATTCCAAGGGTGTCCTTTTTAAGGCCATGGAAGTCAAACAGAGGGTCTTAAACTATGACCTTCCCAGTTCCCAAGACGACAGAACACCAATTTACAACCTTGTGACTACAAACAAGACCAGGGTGTGTATGTTTTTTTGTTCATTATTTTATTTATTTATTTATTTTTTCCTTAGTGGCCCTGAATGCCGCCCATACGTCTCTCACTTTTTGGAGCAGTAAAACTTTTCAGAGGTATTTGATAACGGAGCTTCATTTCATCCTACAATATTCACAATTAGTCTCATTAGAAGAGACTAAATCCATAAATTTCTTCTTAAAAATTTCATAGTGCTCAGCTCTGCACCTCATATTAGAATTAGGACATTTTAATGCATGTTACACAAGTGACAGTTCACCACCCCTCACACCTTTGCTCAGCTCGAGTACTGCCAATCTGCACGGCCTGCTTTGACCTCCCTCTTGGTAACCACATAAAAGTGAGGGCCTTCCACGAAAGCAGATTATTTAGGAGAAGTTCTGCTTGGAAAGCTGTGTGATATAAATAGCAGTTGGCTGAGGGTAAATTTGGCACACACATTAAGGAAGTTATTTTTTTATTTTATTTTTTTTTCCACGCTGAGATTAGTTAGTGTGGAATAGCTAATCAAGTCATCTTGTAAAAGCAGAAACTCTTGAGTTTTCAAGACCAGACATAATTTAGTACTAGACTTCAGACCTGTCTCCAATCTTCCATTACTTTCAAAAATACTGGAACGCTCTGTCATAACTCAACTCCAACACCATTTCCACTCAACCCAACTTTACGAAACATTTCAGCCTGGATTCCATTCACACCACAGCACAGAAACAGCCCTCCTCAAAGTCTCCAATGATCTCCTCCTCGCCGCTGACTCTGGTTCATTTCCATCCTCCTCCTCCTCGACATGTCTGTCGCATTTGACACCATTAATCACACCATCCTCCTCCACCGTCAACAGTCTACCGGCATCTCTGGCACAGCACTCCTCTGGTTCACCTCCAACCTCTCTGACCGCCAACACTTTGTCTCTGTCAACAAGTCCACATCCCACACTTCCCCAGTCAGCCATGGAATTCCCCAAGGTTCGGTGCTCTGCCCCCTCCTGTTCACAATCTACATGCTCCCCCTCGGTCAAATCATTCGCCACCATGGACTCCATTTTCACTGCTATGCCGACGATACACAACCGTATATCTCCACCAAATCCATCACCCCTGTCATCCTCTCCACCATAACCAATTGCCTTTCTGACATCAAAACCTGGATGGTCAAAAATTCTCTGAAGCTTAACAGCAATAAAACAGAACTCCTCATCACCGGACCCAAATCTCTCCTTCCCTCTATACAGAACTTTTCCCTCCTCATCGACGGTCACAATGTCACCCCCTCCCCCCTCCGTTCGCAAGCTTGGCATCATAATGGACTCCACCCTCTCATACCAATCGCATATCAACCACATCACTAAAACATCCTTTTTTCACCTCCGTAACATTGCACGCCTCCGTCCCTCCCTCTCCCAGACCACAGCTGAGACACTCATTCACGCCTTTATCACCTCCAGACTCGACTACTGCAATAGCCTCCTCTTTGGACTCCACTCATCTCCAAAAACTGCAATATGTCCAGAACTCCGCTGCCCGCCTCCTCTCCCACATCCGCTCCAGAGAACACATCACCACCATCCTCCAACAGCTCCACTGGCTCCCTATCCAACACCGCATCCAGCTCAAACTCCTCCTCCTCACCTTTAAGTACCTCCATAACCTGGCCCCTCCCTATCTCTTTGACATCCTGCAACGTCACTGTCCCTCCCGCCCCCTCCGCTCTGCTGACTCCACCCTCCTCACGCCCATCACCCGCACAAAGCGCCGGACCTTGGGAGAGCGAGTCTTCGCCGCCGCCGCCGCCCCCACCCTTTGGAACTCAATCCCACAACCCATCAGGAACTCGGACTCACTACAAAACTTTAAATCCCTTCTCAAAACCCACCTGTTCAAACTGGCTTTTCTTTAATTCTATATTTTGTTATTTTAGTCTTTTTTTTTTTTTTGTTGTCATTTTGTAAAGCGTCTTTGAGTGTCCAAGAAAGCGCTATATAAATCTATTATTATTATTATTATTATTATTATTATTAGATGCCATCTAGTCCATAAAGAGGCATTTTGCCCATGATTAGCCATGCATAGCTTCAAAGTATAGGCTCTGCATAAATGAGCTGCATACAAGCAATACACATTTTTCCTACAGCAGCTCACGTTATTTGTGCATTTGTCACCCTCATGGCTTCCCTGTGCATTTGCTGTAAAGACAAATACCACATGCCCTCAACCGCAAGTGGATCTTTGTTGCTGTGGAGAGGGCTAGTCATGATGCTAATGCCCATAAATTGTTCCACTCGGTGCACAGGCTTCAAAAAAGCTAAAGCTTGAGGTGAAATTTTTCAGCCTTTTACTGCAACTACAGTACAGGCGATAGAGTTGCATCTGGCCATTGCAATCACGACACATGAAGTGGACATTCTAGCAAATAAGCGTGCAAATTTAAGAGAAGAGCTAGCAGAGAGCATTTTCATTTTGAGGACTATGAGAGAGATGATCTGTCCGTCCTTTGACACACATTCTGAATGATGCGACCATACCGTCCATTTTTTCATTGCGTGGCCCAGTGAAATAAATTTAGTCAAGACTTGCTTTCCTCCTAGAAACCTCAGAGGGCGAAGAGGATGACCAACTCAGTTGCAAGTGAATAAGCTTGTCAGGTAGCGGTTTTCTTTAATGTCAATGCAATGATCACAAAACGGTGTGGAGGCAAATTTTTCCAATTTGCAAGTCTGCTCCAGCTAACTCTCGTTGCAACTGCAAGCTAACATTTGTCACTCGGAAGAAATTAAGCTGAAGGAGCCAAAATGGTAAGGTTACATCACCAAAATAAATTGTGAAATGTTCTGCTTGCAAGTTTATTCTGGTCTGCTATAATTGCATGCTAACGAAAATCTTAGGTAGCTGATTGGAGGGTAACGTTATAGGACGTACACTACTACTAGCATTCTGTAAAATATCCTCATCTGTGATATCCCCTACATTCTTATTTTGGGATAACTTTGGTCGGAAACACTGCCAGCTAGTTTGTAATGCAAACAAAAACTAGACGTATGTCGATTGCATGCCATCGCAAATCTCTGTGCTCAAATGTTCTCTTTCTGAGCATTCCTTTCGTGTCTCACATTGGGAACGCCTTCTGCGTGACCTCATCAGAAGCTCCTATTACATTCTGCCATTCAGGATTGCCTGGAGCAAAGTGCCTCAGTGTTGGAGGGTGAATACCTTCCCCCTATAAAATAGCCTGATGCTACGAAATCAGTCATTAAAAAACCTTGTCGCTACGAGTAGAAGTTCTAAATCTCTCTCGAGCGAACGGACTTTCCGTGACCAAGCTAAACTGTCCATCGATACGAGTGAAAACTCGATCACCGGGCACTTTGTTTAAGGTCTGTACAGTTCTTTGAGAATTACTGCTCTCTCTAGTCTGTCTCAAAACTGCAGAGTAGCGATACTTTGAGCAGTTAGCTAGACGGAGTGGCAACACTCAACGGTAACAATACCCAACGTAGAAATACTTTTTCCCCAAATTAACTTTAGCTCCTTCGTGCTAAACAAGAAAATCAGAGTCGCAGTACTCCAGCTGTATATCCCGACTGGAAGTCGCAACATTCCTGGTTGGCTCAACGCTATCTTCTAGCCACACAAGGTTAGCAATAGCACACAAGTACAGTGTAGCCTCACGGCTAACGGGCCCTGCTAGTGACCATGGCAGCTGCTAAAAGCACCACTACAGCAGAGAACTTAACTCAGGCGCAAGCCTGCCCTTGCGGGAATAAGATTTCCAGCAGGGACACTCACCCGATGTGCGTGATGTGTCTTAGCCTGAAGCATGCCCAAGCAGCCTTTGAGTCCGTGGAGGAGTGCACACACTGTGTCCAGTTCCCCCTCAAAGTGCTACGTTGCCGACAGGCTCGTCTGACGAATTTGTCCGTCAGCAAACCAATTATAGCTGTTACCGCAGAGGCTCAGGACCGATGGAACTAGTTGTAACTACGGCTCCAGAGGCTGATGCTGGAACGAGCTGAGGGGAGATCAGCTCGACTTCACCTACCCGCTGCCTGAGGAGCTAGCTGGGCCCTGCCTCGCGGCAGGCCTGCTACATTATCCGGTGGAAACGGCGGATGATGATTCGTACGGTGGGTCCGAATCCCTCATGACAGACGAGGACGATGACTCTTCACTGACTCTGTTGGGGCGGGTTGCAAAACCTGAAACTTCAGCGGCTGCTCTGTCTGGAGAAGGGGGCACTCCTTCCCCCACTATGGACTTAGATTTGCAGGACGTGTGCAAACGCTTGGCTGCTAAGCTGAATATCCAATGGCCAGACGTTCAGGCCGAGGTGACGCACTCCCGTTTCGATGGGAAAAAGTTTCCGAACAGGAAAACAACTCCAGCCTATTTTTCCTGAATTATTGGATGAACTTGCTCTCTCTCAGCGCGACAAGCCATACAGAGACAAGCATCTGATAACAGGCAGCTCCTTGCTCGACTGCGAGGGAATGGAGAGCCAATGCCTACACAACATGCCCACCGTAGAGTTAAGACATTCATGTCTTCACCGGGGCGGACACTTCTCTCCAAGATGGACTGTTTCCAGTCCAGTCTAAGATAAGGCATGCAGTGCACTGTCGGTTCGGGCCCTCAATGCCTCTTCCCTCTTGTTGGCGCACTAAGCTAAGTTGGAAGAGGAAATGACGGTGTTGCCTGATTCAGCCTCATGGGATGAGATGTGCATCATCACCGATCACTGCCTTCATCTACACAAAGTAGCGATGCAGTCATAAGGCAGAGCTATGGGGTTGATGGTCTTGCAGGAGAGAGCCCGTTAGCTGAACCTCACTACCCTGTCGACCAAAGACGAGGAGGATCTCCTTGATACTCCCATAACACCCCAGGGCCTCTTCAGGGCAGCGGTCACGTCCATGCAAAAGAGGTGTGAGGAGAGAAAGAGGGACGATTAAGCCCTGAAGCTGTTTCTGCCGAGATCGGTGCCCCCTGTCATCCCTCTGTCCCGTCGCCAAACCTTTTGCCTAGGTGACCGTGTGGCCTCCTCTCACCTTTAGGGCCCCTAGGCCTCCCAAGACTCAAGCAGCACCTCAGGCCCCACTGAGAGCACAGGTTTCAAAGGGCCCATGGCAGAAAGTCTTTCCATCAGGAAGTTGACCCAACTGTCGTATCCAGGAAATGTGCTAAGGACGCAGTTGAAAACATTGGAAAACAAAATAAAACCAGTCTTGCGAAACAATTTAGACATTCCAGAGAGTGTGACCCCCCCCCTCCAGCATAGGCAACCCTGCTGTGAATGTCATGTCTCACGTATGCGCAAAACCGATCGAACGGTACATAGCTCCTACAGCGCAAGGATGGGCGCATATTCAATGTCTGGCAGACTGGCCTGTCAGCCCGCGGTCTCTGAGAAAAGAGCTGGTTAGAATGCACAAGCTCCCAGTGGGTTATGAGAACATTAAGCTGGGGATACAGGCTTCAGTTCGCCATAAAACCTCCTCAGTTCAGAGGGATAATTCAGTCACAAGCCATGGGCGAGGCCACTCGTTTTATACAGGAAGAGATTTCTCCCAGTTAGAGAAAAGATCCCTAAGAATGATCCCTCTCGAACACAGCCGGAGCGGGTTTTACTCAAGGTATTTCCTGGTTCCCAAAAAGGGAAGTCGTGACATGCGTGCAATATTAGATCTCAGAAATCTAAACGAGCACCTCAGGAAATACAAATTCAGGATGTTAACGCATGCTTCTCTGCTGCATTTTCTGCGTCCGAGCGATTGGTTCACTTCAGTCGACCTCAAGGACGCAAATTTTCACATCCTGATATACCCACCGTACAGAAAGCATCTCAGATTCACCTTTCAGGGCGCGAGTTACAAATCCCTTGTGCTTCCCTTCGGTCTGTCACTAAACCCAAGAGTATTTGTGAAATGTACCGCGGCAGCGGTGGGGCCACTCAGAAGGCAAGGTGTCAGAGTAGCCACTGACATCGACGATTGGGTTATTGCGGCATCTTCCCGCCAGGGTGCAGCAGATCACACAAGGTTGCTCACGGAACACTTGGAAAACCTGGGGTTCAAAATAAATCTGGAAAAGAGTGTTCTTGTCCCATGTCAGACCATCTCTTTCATAGGCCCTCTAATAGAAGGCCAGCTCAGGCCAGAGTAAGGCTGACTGGAGAAAGGCTACTAGCACTCAGACTGTTGAGCCCTTTTTCGCAAGGGGAAATTTGTCTCTCAGACTCTGGCAAAGATTGCTAGGGCTGATGGCCTCAGCCTTAGAGGTAGTTTTGTTGGGACACCTGCACATGAAGGGAATGCAGCATTGGGTGGCTTCTCACAAGCTAGACCCACGCCGTCTGGGATTTCACTGAGTGAGAGTCTCTGTGGCCTGCATGGCGCCACTAATCCCGTGGAGGAGCAGAAGCTTCTTGAATCAGGAAGTGCCTATGGGAGTTTTTTTTTGTGCAGAAAAGTGATCCCAACAGATACCTCCCTATCAGGCTGGGGGGGCCATGTTCGAAGGGAGAGCAGTGATTGGGACCTGGGATTCCCACATGCGCTCACTTCACATAAATTGCTTAGAGTTGCTAGCAGTCCAGCTATCACTGAGACACTTCCTCCCTCTTTTGGAGGGACATCATGTGTTAATGCGGACAGACGACACCTCAGTAGTAGCTCATATCAACAGACCTGGGGGCCTGAGATCCCCTCAGTTGCACATGCTGGCACACAGACTGATTGTCTGGAGCAGCAAACATTTTTTGTCCCTGAAAGCCTCACATAGCCAGGCATACTGAACCGTGGTGCAGACTTACTGTCCTGGGGAAACCCACTGTATGCAGAATGGAGACTTCACCCAGGGGTGGCAAGCCTGGTTTGGGAGCGTTACGAGCGACCGTCTGTGGATCTTTATGCAACAAGGGAGAACACTCAGTGTCCTCTGTTTTTCTCCCTTCACGATCAGGATGCACCTCTGAGGGTGGATGCACTGGCTCACCAGTGGCCTCGTGCACTTCTGTCCGCATTTCCCCCCAATAACTCTGATCTCCCCCACCCTACTTCAGGTGAAGTAACATTACGTTACTTTGGGCCTGCCAATGATTCTCATAGCCCCCTACTGGCCATCAGAGCACTGGCTGGCTGAGATAACCCAGCTCCAATTTCAGGAGCCATAGCCTCTGCCAGTACGTAGGGATCCGCTGTCCTAGGGCTGCGGAGAAATATTTAATCCTCACTCAGAGATGTTAACTCTGTGGGCCTGGCTGATGAGTGGTTCAATCTGAGGACAGTGGGCCTTCCTCTGGAAGTAATTGAGACCATCCAGAATACTAGCGCCCCCTCTACAAGGGCCCCTTTTAAAAGCGAATGGTCAATTTTTGAAAAGTGGTGCTCAAACTCACAAGAGGTGCCTTTTCAGTGCTCTGTAGCTGTGATCTTGGCTTTCTTACAAGACATGGTGGACAAGGTGAAGGCTTTCTCCACCATTGAAGTGTACCTGGCAGCCGATTTCTGCTTGCCATATTGGTTTTGATGGAAAAACTGTGGGACAGCATCCCTCGCTTTGAGGGGCGCACGCCGTAAGCTCCCAGTGTCTAAACCACTGGCCCCATCGTGGGACCTTCCCACGGTACTGGAGGCCCTTTCGGGTCCACCTTTCGAACCTTTGGAACAGGTGGACTTGAAAATAGTGACTTGAAAGACGGTTTTGTCGCTGTCTCTCGCCTCAGCTAAACGTGTCGATGAGATTCATACTCTGTCAGTACACCAGGCATGTACAAAGTTCTCCTCAGGGAATGTAAGGGTGACCTTACCGCCAAACCCTGCCTTCATGCCTACGGTCTAACGTTCTTGCTCCCCTATTGGCAAAAACCACTTGGGAAAGCCAGTCTCAATGCAGCGGCTCTTGCATGGGATTGTTGAGGCGATTGCTTTAGCTTATAGCTCCAAGGGTTTGCAGCCACCAGAGGGGCTGCGCGCACATTCTACCAGGGGTCTCACCACCTCATGGGCTCTTCTTAGAGGAATCCCCATTCAGGAGATTTGTGCCGCAGCAAGTTGGGCCTCCCCACACACCTTTGTCAGGTTCTATAGGCTTGATGTTACTGCGCCCCCAGTAGCCGACTCAGTGCTTAGTGTTGCCAACACTCAGTAGGGCTCCCTTTGGGACAGGTGGTCCCCGAATGAAGTCTGTCCAGCAATCCGGGAGTCAGTATTTCCCAATGTGAGACACGAAAGAATGCTATGAAAGAGAAATTTAGGCTACTTGCGTAAACCCGGTTCTCTGAGTAGCATGAGTGAGTGTCTCACCAGACCACCCTCGTTGCTCATTCGTAGCGAGGAAGAGGATAATTTTTTTGAATGACTGATTTCGTAGCATCAGGCTATTTTATAGGGGGAGGGTCTTCACCCTCCTTGACACCGAAGCGCTTTGCTCCAGCCAATCCTGGCTGGCAGAATATAATGGGAGCTTTTGATAGGGGAACGCCTTCTGCGTGACCTCATGTGAGACACTCACTCATGCTACTCTGAGAACCGGGTTGCGCAAGTAACCTAATGTTTTGGGAGTTGTAGTAATATGTCAGAGGGCAATTTACTGAATTGGCATTCTGCTGTACAAATGATGATCTGCTTGTTGCAGTGACAAAACACTGATACTGATCAGAGTTTCAGCAATGTGATGTAGTTTGTTACTTGGATAGAGTACTTTTTGAGTGTCTGTTGAGGGCATAAATTACTCTTCTTTTTGAAACGAGAGTATTATGAAAGGAAAGGACGTACAGTACAGCAATTGGCACACCTGACGCCATTTGACCTAGAAAACGGTCAAAATTGGATCAAATCAAAAACCCGTCTGATATCTGATGAAGGGTCATCCCATGCACCTCCCATAAAAATTTTAGCATCCTAGCTCAATGCATAAAGAACTGAAAGAATTTTTCAATTTTCACAAAAAGGCCCCTGGTGGCCATAAGAGGAAATCTCTTAAAATTCTGAATGATATACGATATTCTCACTATTTTAAAGGAAATGGTCAAAATGGGTAGACGATAGAAGGGATCCTGTAGCGGTACTTTCCCAATCTTGGAAGGCTGCATTTTTAGCGGTCCTCCCTTAATCTCATCCGCCAAACTGACATTTAGTGTTAGGGACAAGGTAGATTTAGGGTTAGGGGATAGAGCCAAGTGTAAGGTTGGGGAAAGTACCGCTACTCGATCCCTTCTGACGTCTACTGTCAAAATGTGATCGAATATTGTTCTTTTATTTCAACTCTCGCCAGAGACGTAATGGCGTCAAACAAGCGAATGTACTAGTCGGTAGTGCCCTCTGCTGTTTAAAAAAAGTAGCGCAATATATTTTTGGTGCATCGATTTGGAATTTTTTTTTTTTTTTTAACTCACGCATGGTATCGTTCTATGATATCTTTATGTAATATACGAGAAATGATTGTTTGAAGGGAGAAATACAGCAGCATTTGCTGTTGACTCCTAGAGATACGGGGAAAATTTGCATAAAATGCTCGCGTTTGTCACACTACATCCCCAAGTCGCATAGATGAAGAAACGTTTGAAAATTGAAAAGGGTCCCTTAAAATTATTAATAATGTTAATATCAATTATATCCTTTTATTGTACCTACATACTTTGTGGGTAAAATGTAAATTTACGCTTTAAGTACTTCCCATTATTTGTAAGCCTCCATCAATTTCAAGATCTTGCATCATACAATTACACTTTGTTTAATGTCGTATTATGATATAATTTATTCTGTTTTAATTTTTTTCCAAAGAGCTATCTCCCCCCCCCCCCCCCCCCCCCCCAATGGTCTGAAAACTACATGTCCCATGAAACGCCTGGTTCCCAATGCAAGAGGTATCGGATTTACATTCGAAAGCACCTTCCTGTCTTTGATGGCCAGGCTATCAGGCATGGCATAAAAAGCTAGATAACCTGGTGAGGGAGCTGGCTTTTTAAGCCATGCTTTTTAAACCTTTAACTTTGTTCACAGTGCACATTCACCATGGTACTGTTTGGGAAATTGTTTGCAACATTGCTTCATTTTTTCTGACCAGAGTTGTATGAATTTTTGGTGAAGATCTCTTTTGACAATGGGAAATCAAACCACTATTTTATGCCTTTCTGGTATATCTCAAAGACTTTCAATTGGCCAAGGTCTGGTCTCTGTCCTGGTCAGTTCGGGTGTGAAAATAATTTCTCATGCTTGCTGAACCACTCTTTCGCAATTAGAGCCAGACGAATCTTAGCATTGTCATTCTAGAATATACCTTTGCCAACAGTGAAGAAAAACATCATTGATAATATAGCCTGGCCATTCAGCACATCCAGGTCGTCTGCTGACTTTTATTACTGTATTACATACGGCTGCGCGGGTCAACTTATCAACACTCGCCCTGCCCCACACCCGTGGGCTTTCAGCCCGCGCCCACATTTTTTCAAGATTTGAGCCCACACCCGCCCAGCACCCACAAGTACCAGCCCACACCCGCATGTGCCATGACTCACAGTTTAAAAATCCACAGTTTAAAAATCTTAAACTGTTTAAAAACCACTTAAACCTGCGCATATTGATTACCTAGTCAGTGGAATGCCAGGATTGACGGTTTGATTTTATTGAAATGGACAACAGTAAGATTCATTTGAATTGTTTATTCATAAATCACAAATGATATGTACATTGGACATATACATTAGAGCCTGCTGAGGGTGGAGGTGCCACTGGACCTGCCTTTGTAAACTAAGGCCTGCTTACACTGCTTGCAGGCTGCAAAGACAACAGGCTCGTCATCACCTGACACAATTATGCCAAACCTCTCCCACACTGCAGAGGTCGACCCGGCACTGCACACACTAAGAATGAACTGTCCTTGCTACAGTTTAGAAGTCACTTGACTGGGTGAGGTTACCCATTGTGATGAATGAATATCCAATAGAGCAGTTGAATTATCCAATAGAGAGAACTTGTATGAGCAATAGCAGAATGAGATGCAATGCGATTTAGATTGCTTAAATAGTAAGTTCATGCTACAACCTGAGTAATAATTGGCATGTGATTTTAGCAGGAAAGGGAAAATTTTTAATGACGCCAAATTCAGGAGAATTACAATTGCCATAATTGATTACAAATACAAAGGAGTTAGGAGCTGACAGCAATGGGGTGGCTTATTGCAATTCTGATTGCAAGACAATACATGTATTTGGCACTCATTTATGACATCTACTCTGAAAAGAAGCAATACTGGCTATTGGAAGGAGCCGCCATATTTTGCTGAGCACCTTCCTTAATTTCTGTGGGTTAGAGAACAACATGGTGAAACACAATATGGGCTAAAATACTTCTCATAGTGGTTATTTTGTTGTGTTTACTCACTGAATAGAATGACATTTATAGTTGTGAATTGGGTCTCTCGGATTGTAAATTTGCTGTGGGCTCGCAATTTTTTTTATTTTATTTTTTTTAAACCCGCACTTAACCCGCAATTTTTTTTATTTTTTATTTTTTGCAAGGATCAAGCCACTTTCCAGATCTGTATCTGTTATAGAATCAAAGATATAAGACTTTTTTTCTACAGCATGTTTTGGAAAGCGCCCCCCACAGATCATTTTTCAGAAGCCCATAAAATCCATACCGGTGGGCCGTTTGTGAAAAATTTTGTCTGGGCCATATTTCCAAACATACTGACCACAGCAGCTTCAAATGTGATTGGCAGATTCCATGTGAGTGTTAGGTGTGCAAATTAAGGGTCATGAGTGGATTTGACTTTTGATCTTGGCACAGTGACCTGGGTCTTGCCAAAGGTGAATAAAAGTGTGAATGTTCTCGAGGATCGTCCAATCTCTCTTCAAGAACTGGACACTGAATATTGCAGTGAAAGTGTAGAAATCTGAATGTAAAAACTGTAAAAATACTGCTTTGTATAAACGACTTCTTTGGCCTCCTTTGGCAGCAGCCATGGTTGGAGGGATTATGTGTTCGGGTTGTCTGTTCGTCTGTCCGCCCTTCCCAATGTTGTCAGTGTGATATCTCCGGTGCAAATGGAAGAAATTTCTTCATCTTGATGCAAATATCCACATGGATTTTAAAGATGACGAACTAGATTTTGGTAGTCAAAGGTCAAGGTCGCTGAGACCAAGTCATTGTTGTGAATGCGTTATCATGGGATTTTTTTTTTCCAAATTTGGCACAAACGTCCACTTGGACTCAAGAATGAACTGATTAGATTTTGGAGAGCAAAGGTCAAAGTCATTGTGACCTCAAGTCTGTCTCATTGTGAGCACAATATCTCAAACGCCAGGAAGGAATTTCTTCAAATTTGGCACAAAGGTCCACTTGGACTCCAGGAGGAACTGATTAAATTTTGTTGCTCTAAGCTGAAGGTCGCTGTGACCTGAATTTTGAACATGTGCAAGGACTTTTCTTCCTTTTTTTTAAATTTTTTTGCTTCTTTGTGAATTCTCACACTAACAGACTTTGTATCGAGCTGCAGTATTCATGCTGAAACAAGCTGAAAGGATAATGATAACGCGCACAACAAAAGCTCTACTTTTCCAAAGATGTGACCTTGGATGATCGCTTGCCACTGCAGCAGAGAAACGCTAAGGCATACAACCACGAGACCGTATTTTTATTTTTTAAATATTCCTGTAGCGTTCTGTTCATTCTGCATGCAGATATCTTCTCATTTCCATGGCAGCCATTTAGCAACATTTTTAGTGCTGGAGGCATCAGTCTCAGGGAGAGGAGGAATGTTTTCCTCTACAGATATCTTAAAGACACAGTGGTACTTCACTTGGCAATCAGTTAAACCACATGCGTACACTTACACTGCTTATTTCCCTATTTGTTTTTTTGTTTTTTTTTTTTATTGGTAACAAGGTGTCAGTGTTTTGGTTCTTGCACAAAAAATGTTTGCCGGCACGTTATTGCCAGCTGTATTCATTGATGCAGTGTCAGTGTTCATATTTGTGTCCTACCCTGCGGTTACTGCGCCACATTACGTTGGGTTAACCACCTATTGATCGGCATGGCCCCAAATTTGGAGATTGCTGGGGGGAGGTGGCGGGGGTAACTTTAGAAAGCATAACTTCCCCTGCCTTTCTGTACTGAGCTAAATACACCCTGTAGATTTGTGACAAATCGGTGTAAATTGAAGCCTGTTTACATCTGCCTACCTCACCGGGCGCGCAGGTGTCGAACACGACTCAGAATATGTGTGTGTGTGTGTGTGTGTGAGACCCCAGGGTTTGGTCAGTAGCTCACTGAAATCGAGTGATAACAGACCAATGATCTCATGGAATCTGTTCAGCTCACCTGAGCAGTCGCATGTGTTTCCGATTCTCTCAGTTCTGTCGCTGCTCTGAGATTGTCACGCACCGCCAGCCGCAAGCTCCACCTTATCTGCCAGTGCGCAGGAAACCACATCACGTCTCTCTTTAGTGGGTATTTTTTCGCTGTCGCTCAGAAAATGTCAACAGGATATTGAACAGTGAGCACCATCGGTGTGCTGGCTGGACAGAGCTGGTGTGCGGCTGTGCTGCCGAAGACCTGAACCCTACAGGTACTGCTCCTGTCGCCTGACCTCCCGTCACGACCGTTTTGAGCAGTCAGTTCAGCTGAGGAATCAGACGGTCAGGTCAGTCTTTAGTCCCGTCTCTGCTGACCGCGGCTTCTCATCCCACATACTGCATTTCACTTCATATTTCTCAAATGCAAAGTGCGGGGGGCAAATGGGAGTTTTTGAAAAGCCTAGCGATGGGCAGAGCTGCATGTAGACTGGCTTCCCTCGGCTCGAGGACCTGGGAGGAAGTGTCAGGCAGGAACACAAAAAGTGCTTCACTGAACTCAACTTGGCTACTTATTTTTGGACGAAACGTTTCCGCTGTCAGGAGCTGCTGTTCGCAGTGCGCTGTGGTGTTTGTGGATTTCTTCTTCTGTTTTTTTTTTTATTGCGAGCGTAACAGTTGTGGTCCCCCTGGAAAGGACCTACAGGAAGGACTGCTGAACAGAATATGTTTTTGTTGCAGCGTTGAAATGGCTCTGGTGAAGTGGCAGAAATTGTGACAACTTTGTCACAACTTTGTCTACTTTGGTAGTCTTTTTTATTATTTTTTTTTTTTTTCTTCTTTCTTTAAAATATCCAAAACTGGAGGACTGTTTAATTTGCATTTAAATTAATTATGGGTGGTGCAGAACTGTGTAGAGCGCAGCACAGTACCCCGTCGCTGATGTACCCCTCATCCTGCTCTCCGCAGTGGGTTGGGGGGGGCGGGGGGGGGGCGGGGGGCGCACCAGGCTGTGCGGAGGAGCAGGGCGTGTCGGAGCTCAGAGGGGCCCTGTGATTGGTGCTGCTTAAACTGTCACAAAGGGGAAGGAACTTTCTCACAGGAAATCTGGCTCTGCGTTTCACTCCATCACGTGTTTTTCTTTGTTTTTGCTGGCGTCAGACGTCCCTGTGGAGGATCCCCAGCTGAAGAGAAGGGAGACAAGTCCTCTGGACCCATTAGTCTTTGTTTTTTGTTTTTTCTGAGTTTTATTTGGAATGCGAAACTGGTGTGTAATAATTGAATAGTTGACACCAAGGTTGCAATGGTAGTGTAACCTAATCTTCAACGGTGAATATTGGTTATGTGCTGAATTGTTGCGCTTGCTCTTAATAGTGTCTGGCAAATATTCCTTCCATAACCATTTCTCATGATTGTGCAGGTGGTAAATCCCATGGTATTGGTCTAATAAATTATTGTGGTTATACATTCATTTTAATGCATTTATTTCTGAGTGATATTTTGATTGTGAAAGTTTTCCTGTTCTCTGCTAAAAGTTCTCCTAGCCCTGGGAATGGCAGTTATTCTGACCCGGTTCTGACCCATGAGGTGCTTTGGGTCAGGATCGTAATCTTGGTTGCTTTGTACCCGCATGCTTCTGGAACAGGAGTCGTCTGTCCTGTCGTCTCCGCTTCAGCTGAAGTGTGGTTTCTCTGAATTTCTTTTCCTCTCTCTCATAACGTAGCCCAAGTTGCCTGTAGGCTGGTGCCCCTCAAAAGAGCCTGGAATTTGCATGAAGGAATAATTTATGTGAAAGAATAATCCCTGTTAGTGCTTTTCCCAGGTATAATCCAGAGGTTGTTCAAGAGTAAGATCTCATTTTGTGCACTTCTCACGGTCGCCCCTGTTTTGATGAGTGCAAGTTGATGCGCATGGCTGGCTTGTGTGTCAGAGTTTGCGTTCTGCAGTGCAGAGCTAAACACAGCTGCTGCAGTTTGGGTGGAAGTCATTCTTTGTTGGTTTTTTTAAAGTTCTTTGAAGCTTTGAGAGAATGACCAAGGGCTTTGAAGCTCTGCTCAATCTTTGTATCATATTTGAAAGGAGCCATTGCTGTCTTTACTTTTTTCCAACTTAAATTTCTGGTTGCGTGTGGCCACAAGGCACTGAAGACTTCCTCTTTACTTGAGCAAACTGTAGGTAATACTGTAATTTTTAAAATGTAAAACTTCATTTTACTGGCAAACAAACTTTTAATGTGTATTGTTGTGGTTTTTTATTTTCAGACTTTTTTTTTTTTTTTTGGGTGGTGCTGATTTGTGATCTGGGTTGAACAGCTTGTGTTTTTTGTGTATGATGCAGATTTTTAACACGCCTCCTTCTATTGTTTTCTATTTTCCAGATTCTCCGGTGTCTTTTAATGTGGGAGAGGATGACGAGCAGCAAACCAACACCGAGATTCATGGACCCGGTGCCTCACGGTCAGCTGGAGACGACGCTGAGCACCAAATCGGGAGATATGCCTGGCTATTCCCACGAGGAACCAGTGAACTACAGCGGTGCTTACTTCTCCTACTGTCTCAGTGGTCCGGAAGCGTCTGACCTACCCCCTCACTGGAGCCCTCCCCGTACCTGTCTGCGAAGGAGTCCCATAGTTCACCCCTCGGGTGCCGGCCAGACTCTGGGCGGTCAGATCTCCCACAGGACAGAGAACATGTCTCACTGCCCAGAGGGCAGCCCCCACACAGCCACACGTGACCTGGCTGCCAACCCGCAGTCGTCATATTACAACAGGGTTCCGGAGAAGCAAGGTCCCAGTGCTCCTGGGATACACGCTCCAACACCTGTGAGAAAGCTTGGCGTGGGAGGGGCTACGGTCTCCCCACCGAGAGGGAGCCCCGTTGGCCTCGCTGTCCCGAAGCCCATATATGGACACAACCCCTGTTGCACGGAGCATGGGTGCACATCAGGACCCTGCTACAGCATGGACCGCGGTGCGCCCCGGGTCCACCCAAACGCCTACAGTGAGGACTGGATGCTACACTATGGGCCTCTGTCGCTCCTGCAGAGAAAGGAACGTGAGGCGCTGCTGCAGCTCGAGCAGGGCTCCATGAGGTTACCCCTGAGAGAGGCCGCACCGGAAGGATACCATGCCATGAGGCAAACTAGACCAATGAGGCTTCCCTCTTTCATGGAGCAGAATTATGGAAACTTCCCTTACAGCAGCACCGCTCGCTCGCAGTTAAACCCCTCCTCTGATTTATATCACCGTTTACAGTTTCCCTCCAAGGTTTACCATGGCATGCCCCCTCCGTCCTCCTGTACGTACGACGAGGTCCAGCAGATGGCGCTAGCACACCCTGGGCTTTCGTCCAAAATGTACCCAGATCGCCCCTCTCCCCCTCCCAGGTACGCACAGCTGCAGCAGCGTCCTGTGTATTACTATTCTCAGGGGAATCCGGAGCTGGAAAACCCCTCGGCGTACAAAGGCATCGGCAGGAGTCTGGCGGCGGACCCTCCTCCCGCCGCAAGCGCAGGGCTTTCTGCGAACCCCATGAGGCCCTGCCTTCGGCCTCAGCCCCCTCTGGCTGACTTCCCTGCCCCCTGTTCGGCAGCCCCCATGAACCCCTCCATCCCCAGAAACTGTGACCTTTCACATTTCCAGGTGTACAGGGCCCATGGAAGCATGGCAGGGGAGAAGAGGACCTTTGCTGAAGGGCCTGGTGCCCCCCTGCTGGTCAGACACATAAACCGGCCTTTGGATTACTCTTCGCAAGGAGCCTGGTTGGCCAGTTCCCCTCGGGAGCTTTGCAAGAGGCCGATCAGTCCGGGAGCCTTCCACCCCGTGCCGCAGTCGATCGCCGACTATAGAGCCTCCGAGCACATAGCTGTGGGTAAGGGCACTGCAGTGCATGGGAATCACAGGCTGGATGGTGAGCAGTCGGGCCCTAAAGCGGCAGCCCCTCAGTGCGGCGTGCCTCACCACCAGGGAGGTGCGGTGGCAGGTCCTGGGCCTGCTTTCCACTGCAGTGGAGTGGAGCTCAGCTCTTCTCTATGTACGGAAGTCTCAAGCAGTAAAAAACACCGGGCTCACGCAAGCAGCCCTAACCAACCAGCCACTGCAGAGGCACCAACAGATAAAAGTCAGTACATGTATCTAACACAAGCTCTCAGCAGACCGCAAGAGAAGGGGTCGGACCAAAGGTTGGGAGAAGAGCTGCCTGGCTCGCCGTCACCTCCCATGCCGATCATCAACAAAGTTTTTAGCTTGGCTCCTTACAAGGCGTACCTTCAAGCATCTGGGATTCTTCCACTTCAAAATGGCCCTCAAAACAAGAAGGCCAGTAATGAGAGGGTCTCTCTGCCAGAGTCAGATGAACTTTCAAACAATACAGTCTGTGCAGAGCCGCCTTCTGAGGCGACCCCAGCCCACATGATGGAGCCTCACCAAATAAAAACGGAGAAAGTCATTGTTGGAGAAACCGATTATTCATTAGAGTCTGATGTTGGCTGTGAAGGGGGCCAGGAAGTCAGAGAAGAGGCCATGGTCAAGGAGGAGGAACCCGAGAAGGTAACGAGCTCGTCTGACAGTGTGCTCGACCTGCGCGTGAAAAAGGCAGAATTTGGTGTCGTCACTTCTGAGGTCCAGACGTCCACGGATTTGTTGAGCTCCACGGCCTGCGTCGCAGACACTGTTGACCAGTCTGGAGTCATGAGAAGCCTCACTCAAATTCGAAACGATGAGCACCCTGTGCTGGACCCTCTAAAACCTGTGACACGAAGTCCTTTGCCTCAAGACATTAAACCGTTTCAACAAATGTCTCCTCAGTGTCTGAACCGGCCTGGTTTTAGGATGATTTTTCCAACTGTCCAAAGCCCCCCTGCGGTGCCTCTCGTGCAGGAGGTACCCCAGGCCACTTCAGAAACAAAGCCACCTGAAAACGCCAACAGACGCGCCCGCCACCGCTTTATGGAGATTCACCAATCTCTCTTTCGGCTGATTTCTGCGTCTGTCTCCCGTGCCCCAGAGCAGGAGCTGAGGGCCTGGTTGGTAAAGCTGGAGGAGAAGGATTCCGAGGCCTCGCCTGGAAGGGCTGTGCCAGTCGCAGGCCTGCTGGGAGCTGCCGCCAAGGAGGCATGGCTGCAGTGTAGTGACATTGCTACAGTCCTCTCCCACGTGGTGGACAGGCTGGAGGACTACAGTGTGAACCGACAGTGTCCCTTCCCGCACGTGATTCGAGCGGGAACGCTCTTCATCCCCATGCTGGTGGTGAAGGAGTACCTGTTCCCGCAGGTCCTCGGGACCCTCATCGACCGAGTGCTCCAGGAGCACCACGTGGAGCTGCGCCCCACCACGCTCTCCGAGGAGCGGCACCTCCAGCGACTCCAGAGACGTGCCTGCTCATCCAAACTCAGGAGGCTCCTGTCCATCAAGCACTTGCCGGACATTTACCCCGATGTACTCAACCTCTACTACCATGCTTGTGTCAGCAAGCGCTTAGGTGAGTGACCCAGCGTGTGCATGTCCTGAGTGCTGAATACTTCATGCAACAAGCCATATGGCCCTTAAAGGTGCACTATGCAAGTTTGTTTACTTTCACTTCTGTTGACATTCGAACTCAAACAGAACAGAGGAAGCCCGCCCCTCCTTCCCATAGTTCCCTCCCTCCCATGCTTCCATAACTGTCAACTCTTGTCTGTGATTGGCCGGGACGGTTTGTAATGTGATGGAGCACAGCCTGTGCCCCTTGTGTTTATTTGCAGTTTGTGACACCTCTGCGGTCTCCAGAGCCCGGGCTTTTTTTTTTTATTTTACAGTGAATTTAGGGGATAGGGGATCGTGGAGAGATGTTGGCAAATTGAGACAAAAATATAATGACGCAGAAAGCAAACCAACTTGCATAGTGCACCTTTTAAATTTACAAATTTTGTCCTTAAATCTTTATTTTCCGATCATATCCTGACAACATTCTTTGACAAGAGGGTGTGAGATGGTCAGAGGACAGAAGTTGCAGTGGTTGGGTCCATTAAAAAATAACTGCAGCGTCCTATTGGTGCAGCCCCCTCCAAGGCAGTCTGAGGCACAGCTAAACCACTTCGAGCTGAAAGTTTTACTGTAGTGGCTGCAGACTTGCTGACATTAACCTTTTAAGTTCTGCTATTATTTTAAAATAAAGCAGAAATTGAAGAAATTTTCTCTCATGCATGGTAAAGGACAGGCCACCCACTGCACCTCATAATGATACTATAAATGCGGCTGTAGGAGAAGGGTTCAGGACTCTCATATGCTGGCTGTTACTGTCAACTTCCCTTTCTGGATTAGATTCAGCAGTCAGTCGTACTGATATTTTCTAATCCACATGAGTTGGGTTAACTCAAAATTAGCTTCTTCACATGGACCCAGAGTAGATGGTTCAGACTGATCTGCAAGGTTCTGGTGAAGCAGTTGATTGTAATTCCTCAGAGGTCAGGTGACGTGATGCTTACTGATCTGCATGGATCATGTAGCCGTTCTGTGCTGCACTTTCAAACGTGTCTGCACTGCTGGAGGATTTTGTGCCAAACTGTTCACCATCATGACTATAAACATTTTGAGAAATGATTGCTTTTTGGAGGATTCTACAGGGGGTGATTATATATTGAGGAAAATGGGGAAACATGTCCTCCTCCTCAGAAAAGTTGGGAAAAGTAAGTCCTGCCAGGGCCGACTGAAATTTCAGTCGGTATTGGCTTTTCTTCTTCTAATGATTTTAAGTTCTGTGGTGTTGAATATTTGCTTTATAGTACCTTTGTGATTTAACTTCCCTGAGAATCAGTGAAAATCCATCCATCCCTCCTCTCCACTCTTGTTTGTTTAGTTTTCTTCCTTCACAGTCACTTTTTGTTCAAATTTACTTTAAATCCGATTTATTTCTTCCAGATTCCACTTCAGCAGCTGGTGCCGTAAAGACAGCTCAGGTACCCCCCTCCTGCTCGGACGCTTCCACTAACTCTCTTTCTAACTGAAGGGTGCCTGACCTGCTCAACTCTACAAGTTAATTGGAAGGACGTGAAAATCTAATTTCTGTCCTGAGTCGAGGCATTCAGGGGCTTTATGTTTTCCTGATATTCCTGCGTACTTTACTGCCTGTGACTCAATTAAAATTTTTTTAATGACAAAAAAATTTTTACAAATTTGTATCAGTTTTTTTTTTTTCCAAGGGGATGGTTTCCTCTTTAATCAGAAATTTAAGGAATGGGGTGTTTAGCTGAGAGAATAGTGGGCTCTTGGAGTGTGCTGTTGATAATCTGGGCAATAAGCACAATCGGCCATCACTTCATTGAGCCAAAAAAGCGAGATGGATATTTTCAATACACTCATTTACCATTTTTCACAATTGTTCATGACTTATAAACCAGGTAGGGGTGACCTGGAATAGCGACTATTCGTTGATACGATTCGGAGGCATCTGATTCAACGATCAACCTCGTAGTCGAATCCTCGGAAAATGTTATGTGACCAAGATCATACTATTCTGACTACATGGGGTGGCCAGGCTGCTGAGAATGAATCTTTATATAGAATGTCTTTTTTTCATTATATATAGCCTATTTTGAGACAAAATCAGCCTAATCTCTGTTACTAAAGAATTGAAAATAACCTATAATTAACTACGCATTAATAAATCACCCGCTGCAGTCAGCGCCGTCGCGGGGGTCGCGTGCGCCAGGCCCTGTGCCGACTTCATGCGCGAGGCCCTGCTCACATGCACGCGCATTAATCATGTCAGGTTGTAAGCACGGAGCTGTTGTAGTTATACCCGCTTAAATGACATGCATTTTTAGGCTAAAACAGCATTATTGTGGCAATAATTTCAACTATTATTTTTTTGGATATCATAATCTATCAAAGGAAAAAACTGCACGACGATTGGCTTTTATCATCAAATCAGCACAGCTGTCACTTTGACAATCGCTTATTTTAACTCAATTCTATGGAAAAATCTCAAATTAACAAAGGCGTGGTATCCGTAGAGACCCGCGACAGTTTAACATTTGATTACGATGCAGTATATTTTCTAAAACTAGTCAGTCACAAACGCTCTGCTGCAGTAGTCTATAACTTTAAAACATCAGATTCCCGCTCACCATTCATTGATGAGGTGATGGTCACTTTCCTTGCCTTTTGGGCTGCAAACTCGGCAATCCTTATCATCAGCCCTGGATGCAACGTCTTTTTCGATAGACAGAAGGGCGAGTCCGCGTAGTCTCTCCTGCGACATGGAGGTCCGAAAATAGTTTTTAATAACTTTGAAAAGCTTCGCTACCCCAATGCCAATTATTGATATCGAGCAATCTCACAGTTAGGAAAGGCGAGTGAGCAGCGAGACAGAGCATGTTACGTATGACGACATAAAAAAAAAAAGATCAGGGTTAGCTTTTTATCGAGAAAAATGGTAAATAATGAAACTGACACAGAGAATTGCCATTTTAGAAGCATGATGAGTCAAGTGCAGTGATGCAAAATATGTATTAATTTATTAAAGAAAAAAACATGATTCGATGATCAGTTGACAATTGGCAAAATCTGACGAATCAGATTCGACTATGAAAATCCTTAGTTGAAGACGCTCTTAAAACCAGGATTTGCTGCAGTGATTTTTTTTTAATGTAAAGTATGTTGCCTGATGTGTGGTCTGGCATGGCTCAACACGTCAAGTTCTGAATGGTGGTCTTCTGGTAACGGCCTCCTGTGTTGCGTCTCTTGCGGTCATATGGGTCATTCTGAATGTCCGGTTGCTGACATCAGCACAGTGTTTGCTGTCTGGGATCGCCTGGCCCCATGTTTTCCTACATTCATGATAAGTATGTTTGTCTTCATTACCATTTTTCCTTATTATTGGGTGACAATATTCAAATATTCAGAGTGAATGAAGCCTCTTTAAAGGGGATTTGGGGCAGCAGGTTCTCACTGGAGGGGACAGCTAACCTAGACCATCTAAACCCCTCCAACCCCCCCCCCCCCAGTGGGTTTTTGGTCAAATGCGTCCACATTTTTAAAGCATCCAGCACGAACAAAAACAACCGAGCTGAGACCGTAGAGAGGGTGATCTCGCTGCACTTTCATGCAGATTTTGAACTGCTGCTCTCTCGCTGTGCAGAGCGCTATGCATGATGACCATTCACTGAAACACCCAGTGATGATGGCACATCCCTTCTAGTCATGGCTTGTGGCGTCTTCTTTCTATTTCTCAGATTCAGTCTTTCTGGTGTTCAGCTTCATCCAGCTGTGAACAAATTCCAGCCATTTCATCTCCGATGGGCGAATGCTGAAATTCCTAAAAATGTGCAATATGCAGTTCCATTAGTGGTGAATTTATCGTGGCGTATGACTCATTTTCCACTGACTGAAACAGACTGAATCTGAGCCTTAGAATTCAGACCTCCTGCTTGGAAAATGATCTGTGATATCTAACCCATTTCTGCAATCATTTCCTGTCTGATATCCGCAACTAATTCTGAGCCTCAGTCATACAGAGTAACCACATCCAGGGCGAGGGATCATGTGATCTTGCTTTTCTATTTTCTGGAATAATATAATAATATTCTTTCCCTCAGCTTTTCATTTAAACTTTGCGCTCTATTTATAAAAGCATGTGCGCAGTGGATGGCTTTCTCTGATGTCACAAAATTTTCTCTCGAGCTGAAGATGCATTACAGCATAATCATTTTCATCTATTGGCTAATTGAACATTTAATGGCTTATTTAAAGAAATAAGTAAATGATAAAGTTAAAAAATTAGTTTGTGTGCGCTAAGCCCTACTGCAACTACAGCAACATGAATACAGCACTTCATTTCAAAGTATTATGATAAGCCTATATACTAAATATTAAAATGACGGCACTAATTACAATTCTAGTCAGCATAATGAGTTGCATGTTTCCCTGTACTTTGCATTCGCTCTCCTTGGAAAGTAAGCCAGATCACTGAAGTGGTTAACTGACTTCACTGTCTGTGCACAGGAGATGGTTTATGTATATTTTTATATTTTCTGTCCTGTTCAGATGCAGGGTTGATGGTTTTGTGACTTCAGAGGAAGAATACTGTGCATGTTTGGGTGTTCATGTAACGGAGCCTTTATTTTTAAAGGATGTGATTTGGTTTGTCTTTCAGGTCTAGAGCTCAGCACCGCAGTGAAAACTGAAAGACCAGACTGTTCTGAGGAGATGGAACTTGCTAGAAACAACACATTTGCCCAGAGCCCATCTGGCCAGTCAAGCCCTGTTGATCCTCCTGAGTCGCTGAAGGACCCCAGCGAGGCGTCGTGCCTCAAGGGGAGCAAGAGGAAGGGCAGGCAGAGGTCCACCGTCAGGAGGAAGTTTCTGAGGAAGGAGAAAGCGGGGCAGGAGGAAAGTGTAGAGTATCCGGAACAGTCCGACAGCTGGAACGACTCTAAGCAGCGAGAGGAGAGGGAGGGGCCCCAAAGCCCCTGCACGGAGAACCCGGGGTCCCTAAACATCAAAGTGGAGGTGGACTCCTCCTTAGTGACCGAGGGCAGCACCGAGGAGCCGGAGAGCACCTGGGGACCTGTGACCTCCGATGACCTCTCTTCGGGAAGCAGTGACAATGAGGCTGAAAGAGCCCCCTCGCCGCTGTACCTGACCCCGCCCTCGGAGACCGCCAAGTCCCAAGCAATCCCCAAGAGCCACTCGGGGATGATCCTCAAGCTCAGGAAGGTCCTGTTTAGCAAAGGACCGTTCAGAAGGGACCGTAAATACCAGCCCTATTTGGATCGCGCCCAGACCGTCCAGCTGGGACAGGACGGAGCGGAAGCCGAACCAGGGCCAGGACAGAAGAAGCCGATTGTCGGCGGGAGGATGCGGGCCAGGGTGGCCCAGAGGCGACGGAGAATAGGGGTCTACTCCAGGCCCCTGAGGGCCACGCGCAGCTCCTCCAAAGTGCTCCCCGTGCGAAACTCCCAGATGCAGCTGACGTACCTCCCGCATCCGGCAGCCAGCCTCAGCAACCAGCACCGGCGGCGGTGGGTTCTGCGCTCCACCGCACGAACCGCCCAACAGGCTATGAAGAACCGCTACCCCGACCTGGTGGGCAAGAGGATCCGCCACCTGTACGAGGAGAATGACAAGTCTGAGGTTTGGTACCGGGGTGTGGTTGTGCGGGTCCATGAGCCGCACATAAACCCTCTAAAGACAGTTTTTGAGGTGAAGTACGACAGTGAGCCTGAGTGGCAGTACTACCTCGAGCTGCTAATGGACTATAAGAAGGGATGGCTGAAAGTGGAGGACTGAGGACACTCAGTGTCCGTGTCTTGGTCTGATCTATGGTGGAAACTGTGTGTATTGTTGCTCTCCTGTGTTGTAACCCTTTCAGTGCCGTGGGCAACTATAGTGGCCCAATGTTGTAAGATATCAAAGTCAGACGCTGCTGAAAATCTATCGTGTGGCAACTTGTTTAGAAGAGCTCCCGCAGGGGAGCTCTTTTAAACAAGTTGCCACATGATAGGCTTTCAACAGCTCAGGATAAGTACATTCTTAATTCCTTGAAAATGTATTCAGTGCTCAAAGGGTTAATGCTCTGAAGCACTGTTATGTGTTGAGCCCTACTTTAGATGTATCAGGGGAAAAAATGTAAACGAAAGCTCGAGGTTTAGTGATGTGGCCTTTTGATGTCCTCCAAATATGCTGTATACAACCGTGACCGTAATTATATTTTCAAGCAGAAAAATTAGAGGAGGGATCTCTTCTGTCTACACCTTGTGTGATTTCACTGTGGTTTATATTAATGTGTTTTATTACCCTAGTTAGGATGTCACATGTTAGTATTGAACTTGAAGAGTGTAAATTAATGATTAATGAAGTTGAGTCTCGTGCTTGCTTTTGCAGTGGAAACCCAACTTGCTTTAGGCCTTGATTGGTCGAATAGTCCCCCTTTCTCCTCATCCCTGGGCATTCAGGGACCGTTCTACCTCAACCCCTGTTGGCATTGAGGTTGCGTTTCTTGTTTTCTTCAAATTTATTCTTCTGAGCACATTAGGATATTTTTTGCCATTGACAGAAGTGTCTGACAATATCCTGTCTATTTAATACATGGAACTGAATGCCCTGATACCAACTTATGTTCTGCTGGCTGCATGTATGAGGCACTGTTCACAATAACTGGCTGATTGGAAAAACCTTTGGAAAATCTGAAATGATGAACAGAATATGAACCAGTACATGTGACGGCACTCGATCATTGCTGTTACCTCCTAATGCCAATTCATGCTGCTGCCGATATGACGTCCTCTGTAACCACAGTAAACACTGGGCCATTGAAGAATGATGTCTGGCACAGAAACACAAAATATATTCTGGCTACAGTGGTTTACGGTGGTTTCGCTATTTTGGTTTTTCGGTACTGCACTTTCACTACTGCACACTGCACTTTCGCCACTATGTTGTAGTCCGTTTGCTACTATAGACAAATGCAAGTTAAGAACATCAATGTTACGGAAGATTCAGTTGTGAAACATTATTAAAACCATTCACATTATAGCTGTGAATATTTTTTCAGGTTCCGACTCGATATGGCAAATCAAACAAAGATTGAATTGGCAACAAACGCTTTGTTTGATTAGAGTAGCGAATGGACTTGGACATAGTAGCGAAAGTACCGTGTGCAGTGGCTAAAGTGCAGTGGCAATAAGCCAAAGTAGCGAAACAACCAGTCACCGCAACTTCAGAGCCTTTTGAGAGCAGATTATTAAGTGCTGTATGTTGCACTCTTGGGAGCAACAGTATTTGCTCTTGTGCCATAAGTTGCAGATATTTGTGTGGACATGAGTAGTATCAACTCCTTGCAAGTCGTAACTTGTCTCGACAGAAACCCGTTATTGCTTACATCTTGTGATGGACTTCTGCTGTTGCAGAATGATGCTTTTAGGTTCATCATGGGCAGTCTTTGGCCTGAACTAAACCTGACCCTCATTACTGTAGGTATTCAGTTGCCACAGTAACTCTGCAATTACAGCCATATTGGATCATTCCCAAGCTTAAATCATGTGGGGAAAATGGTTTATATCCCTTTACTGGAAAGTGCCCAGGCCATTATGGGATTGGTCTTGATTTAATTCTGGGATACCTGATACTTCGCGATGTGTGCATTTTATTGTTCTGGAGTGACAACTGTAGATTTTATATTTTATCTTCTCACGTCTGAGCCAATGGGGTTGGATGTAGAATATTAAATTTTAACAACCCCTCCCCCCGTAGCATCTGTGTATAGCTGAACTGTGATGCTGGAAACTGAATCCTGCTTATTTGGAAAGTGAAGCTTTACCATTTGTTAATCTGGGGCTGAGGACGGATTGGTGCACAAAGGCCTATCTGACCTCCGGACGAACAGCCGATGCAGTTTTTCTGTTAAAGGCTCTGGTCACTTCTCAGGGAGCGCTGTACACTCTCCCTTATGTCTGCCTGCCCTGTTTTTCTGAGTGAGGGGCGCAGGGTGGTGCTGGGATTTTGAATCATTTTTAAATGAAACGCTCCAACTGACACTTGTTTTATTGTCTGTGTTTTCGAGTGTTTCAGCTCTGACTTATCTGCTAATTTAAGACTATCCCTGTTTGAGAGTTGAAATTTTTAAAACTTTTTAAACCAGTGTAAGTGCCTCTTCTTAATGCGTGTTAATTTATTTTGATGTGCGGAATCTGAAGTGTTTAGGATTTCTGAAGGACCAAAATAGTTTTGTCATTTTGTTTGGAGCTTAATTACAATAAATATTTTCCAATGCAATCTCTTGTACATGTGTTGATTCATTCAAAGGAGGTTTTGCAGGGTATAGGCAAATTTGCCCACAGCCCAGTTTGAACCATCTTCTGGTTATATGTACCTACGTGTGGGACTGTCCAGAAAATAGATTTGAAATGTGAAATTTGAAAACAGGAAGTGAACTGTGACCTTTTTAGTGATTTTTCAAGATTTTTGTGGGGCAAGGCCTCAGAGTCCATATTTTAAATCCATAAATGATTGTTCTGAAAAAAAATATGCGCTTTGCGTGTATTCGCGTCTTTGCATTGTCTTTAAATGTAATCGGTTGTGCGAAAAATTCATCACGCCTCCAATGTGAAAGCGTCTTAAGTCTAATCTATGTTACAGGGGTTTGGCATGCGGATGATGAATATAATGATTTGCAGCCTTCCACATATTATGAACATCTATTTTCTAGACTTTGGACCCACCTTCAAAAAAAATGAACCTCTGGCCCCTTGAATCCTTCCAGATGCACAGGCTGACATGCTGAATGACATTTGTCATCTACGATTAATCAGTTGTAACTTTGAGCTCCATGGGAATAAATGCAGGTGTTTGAGTGTTTGACTGAGGTTGAATGAGTATGTAACTATGCGCACAAGAACACGATGAGAGGTATAAAACCTTCACCATTTCTTTTATATGAATATTTTATTGTGAGAGTAGAGATAAAGTGGAAGTGGTGAAGGCCAATATTTTATCCAACAGGACATTTGCTTGTTTTCTTCCAGCAGTCATCTTAATATGTTTCATTGGAACAACACCAGTTCTGTCACAAACAGGACTCCAGTTTGTGCCCATTTGTTTTTCATTGGTTTTTTTAGGCTTTTTTTTTTTCATTTTAGACAATTGCAAAGGCTTTGAAGGTCTCATCCACAGTGCATTACATCATCAAAAGATTCAGATTAACTGGAAGAATCTCTGTGCGTAAAGGACAAGGCCTCAGACCTTTACTGGATGCTCATGATCTTCGGGCCCTCAGACGCCACTGCATCACTCACCGGCATGATTCTGTCTTTGACATTACTAAATTGGCCCAGGAATACTTCTAGAAACCACTGTCTGTAAACACAGTCTGCCGTGCCATCCACAGATGCCACCTAAAACTCTGTCATGCAAAAAGGAAGCCACTGTTGAGCATGATCCAGAAGTGCCGCCTGTTCTGTGGGCCAAGGCTCATTTAAAATGGACTGTAGCAAAGTTGCAAAGTGTCCTGTGGTCCGACGAGTCCAAATTTGTCATTCTTGTTGGAAAACATGGCCGTCGTGTCCTCTGGGCTAAAGAGGAGAAAGACCATCCCTCCTGTTATCAGCGTTCAGTTCAAAAGCCAGCATCTCTGATGGTATGGGGATGCATTAGTGCATATGGTGTGGGACACTTGCATGTTTTAAAATGCGCCATGAATGCATAAAGGTATATAAAGGTTTTAGAGCAACATATGCTCCCCTCCAGAAGACATCTATTCCAGGGAAGGCCTTGTGTATTTCAGCAGGACAATGCAAAACCACATACTGCAGCTATTACGTGCTGAACTGGCCTGCCTGCAGTCCTGATCTTTCAACGACTGTCAAAGGAGACCCAAAACTCTCCAGCAGCTGGAAGCCTGTATTAAACAAGACTGGGATCAAATTCCAATGGTTAAAGTCAAGAAAATTGTCTCCTCAGTGCCCAGATGCCTCTACTGTATGTAGAAAAGAAGAGGGGATGCTACACCATGGTAAACAGACCCCTGTCCCAACTTTTTTTGAGACCCGCCCCAGGGCAGCTGTGTCTACAGAAACGTAGTTTATCACCATCAGATTGAGAATGTGCGAGTGAATGAATAATGTATTCATTGTAAAGCGCCTTTGAGTGTCCAGAAAAGCGCTATGTAAAACTGATTTATTATTATTATTATTACTTGGCACCATTTAAAACGCACGTATGAGGTACGTACCACACCAGACGCGCCCAGGACAGCCACAAGTCCGATTCCTCGTGTGCATTTTTAATGGTGCAGAGTATAATTTATGCCTTAATGAGAGACAGATTTGATGTTTGCAGGGCTGAATGGACACCAAAATCTGATCCTTAAATCTAATGTTAATATCAGAATTGAATCACTTTCATGTGGCCCAAGATCAGATACAAATATGACACGTGGCCATACTGTATGACTCCTAGGTTGTGTACAACTGCTCTCTCTCTCTCTCTCTCTCTCGCTGTATGATGGCTTTTGATGTTTTCCATGCCATTCTCTGTCAATTCTCTCTTAACCCATTTCTGCAGATTTTCCAAGAATGTCTCTCTCTGTCTCCCTCCATCCCTCTTTCCTTCAGTTTCACGGTCAGCGTCAGGTTTCCAAGATTTTCCTTTCTCAGCACATGGCCTAAAACACGAGTCGTCTTTTCCTGATTGTTTTAATGAGTTTCCTTTCTGTCCTGGCTTTTGCAAAAACTTCTTCATTTGAAGTGTGGGCTGTCCATGATTTCGCATCATTCTTCTGTAGAACCACATCTCAACTGCCTTTAATCTAGAACGCATCTTCCATCTGTGATGATATTGTCCAGCATTCACTCCCATACAAGAGAATAGGCATTATATAGCACTCTAACAGTCTTTTCTTTGTTTGTAATGAGAGGTGGCGATCTTTGAAAACCTTTAACATCTTGCCAAATGCATTTTTGCCATATCATTGTCAGTATCATACCCTTTGTCAAAATTGGTCAGTCAAACAGGTGGGGTCTGATCCAGAGCTATTGAAATCAGGTATGGTCAGTACATGCACACACTCTCCTCTGGTCAATATAAAAGCCCCCCCCCTCCCAAAAATCCCAGTTAAGCCATTATTCAAAATTAGAATTAGTTTATTTGTCATTGTACAACATGATACAACGAAATTAAAATTAGCTGCTTCAGACACAATATATAAATAATTAAAAACAGCAATTAGAAAAAACAGCAACGCCAACAACAGGAGCAGTAAAAGTGCAGGCAGTATAAAGGGCTGGTGCTTCCGTTAAAGTAGATAAATAAGTGAATAAATGAGAGTGGCTGTTCAAGAGTTGATGGTGTGACTGTTCCAGTGTTGGTGTTCAGTGGTCTGATGGCTGTGGGGAAGAAACTGTCTCAGAGTCTGGATGCACTGGTGCTGCTGATCTGTCTGTCTGTCAGCTGAAAGAGTTTGTGTCCTGGATGTGAGAAGTCCTTGATCATTTTATTTGCTCTGCTGGAGTACCGAGAGGAGGCAGTACTGTTCAGTGAGGGCAGGGGGCAGCCGATGAGTTTTCCTGCAGAGTAGATCACTCTCTGCAGAGCCTTTTTGTCCATCTCTGTACAGTTGGCGTACCATGCTGTAATGCAGTACGTTAAGATGCTTTCTAGGGGGCCAGTTCAGGTTAATGCTGTCAAAGAATCACAAACGCGAGAGGCTCAGTTTACGTGCTGCTGCTTTACTGCACAAGCGGTGAAGACCGGAAGCACAGAATACACAACCGGGCCACGGGTGATTCAATCAGCCAATCAGATTCATGGCGTAGCAGATCTATAAAAAGTCACCAGCAGCTTCTCCTCCAGATTGTGTCTTTTCAGCAGCCTCAGGAAGTGGAGCCGCTGCTGAGTTTTTTTGATGATGGCAGCGGTGTTAAAAGTCCAGGTGAGATCATCGGCAATGCGGACCCCTAGGTATTTGAAGATGTTAATTCTTTCCACGCAGGTCCCGTTGATCAGAAGTGGCAGAGGCTCCGTCAGCCGCTTCTTTCTGAAGTCAATAATTAGCTCCTTAGTTTTTGTGGTGTTTAATTCTAGATTGTTCTTTTGACACCACACTGCCAGTCCCTCAATCTCCTCCCTGTAGAGTTTTTCATCACTCTCCGCGATGAGACCAATGACTGTTGTGTCATCTGCGAATTTAATGATGGTGTTGGACGGGTGAGCTGGAGTGCAGTTGTAGGTGCAGAGAGAGTAAAGTAGAGGACTGAGAACACACCCTTGTGGTGCGCCGGTGCTGAGTGTGATGGTGGAGGAAAGGTGGGGTCCCAGACTGACTACACGGGAGCGGTTAGTCAGACTGGGACCCCACCTTTCCTCCACCGTCACACTCAGCACCGGCGCACCACAAGGTTGTGTTCTCAGTGCCACAGAATGCCACAGGCGACTCGAAACCAAACCAGGAATGTCTCTCAGAGCCGCCATATCGACTCCCCAAATCGCATAGATATCTGAAATGCAATTGTTGTTCCTGTTATGGTTCTGGTTTTGTGTTCATGTTCAGTGTCATGATTTTGTCTTTTCTTTATTCTTTTTGTGATTGTAATTCTCAGGTTTTCTGTTCCTGCCATTTTCAGCTCCACTGCACTTGTCTCCCCTGTCTTATATCCAGGTAACAACATGAATGGCAAGGACAGGCCTTTCAGCCCAACTGCGCTCGCCAGTTTCTTTATACTACTGTGAATATATCCCTTCAGATACTGAAGGACTCAGTGGTATCTAGCTTTAGGTCAAGCCTGCTCTTGAAAACCCCCAAGGTCTCAGCCTCTACAATATGGTCAGGTAAGCTATTCCACATTGAAATTTCTCTTTAGGTGAAGAAATATTTCAGAATATCAGAGCTAAATTTACCTTTGGTCAACTTCCATTTGTGACCCCGAGTTTACTCACAACACTTGGTCGAAGGAATCCTACATGATTCACTTTGTTAATCCCATTAACATATTTAAAGACCTCAATCAAATCAACCTTGAATCTCCTTTTCCTAAGACTAAAGAGATTAAGGATCTTCAACCTCTTCTCGTAGCTTTCATCTTTTATACCTGGAATAAGCTTGGTGGCTCTTCTCTGAACTTTCTCTAGAGCCTCTATATCTTTCTTAAAGTATGGTCCCCAGAACTGTACACAATACTCCAGGTGTGGTCTAACGAATGTGTTGTACAAAAGAAGCGTCACCTCCTTAGATTTGTACTCAATACTTTTGGCAATGTATCCTAGCATCCGATTAGCTTTTTTAACTGCTACGGCACAATTTCTAGAACCTGTGAGGGTTTGGTTAACAATCACTCCCAGATCTTTCTCTTGTGCAGCACATTCCAGTTTTAAACCTCCCATGAAGTAATCCCTTCTAATGTTTTTATTACCTACATGTACAACTTTACATTTTGCTAGAGTAAATTGCATTTGCCACATTTCTGCCCAATCCTGGATTCTATCCAAATCGTCCTGAATCACTTTAGTGGACCCTAGACTATTTGCCAAACCCCCCAATTTAGTATCATCTGCAAATTTAACCAGTCTGCTCTCAATATTCCTATCAAGGTCATTAATGTAAATGAGGAACAGCAGGGGTCCCAACACCGATCCCTGGGGGACGCCACTCCCCACCATACCGAGCTCAGATGAGATATCACTGACCACTACTCTTTGTGTTCTGTCCTGTTACCAGTTTTGAATCCACTTTAGAATACCTCCTGTAACTCCATTGGAGCTCATTTAAAAAATTAGTCTCTTATGCGGTACTGTATCGAATGCTTTCTGAAAATCCAAGTATATGATGTCATAAGTCCTGCTCTGGTCGTAAGTCCTGGTGGCCTCTTCAAAAAATTCCAGGTTTGTTAGGCATGACCTTCCCTTCCGAAAACCATGTTGGCTATTCCTCAAGATACTGTTACATTCAAGAAATAAGTCCAGCTCATCTTTTATGATACATTCCAATATTTTGCACGAAATGCAAGTTAAACTCACTGGCCTGTAGTTTCCTGGCTCGTTACGGTCCCCTTTCTTATATATTGGTATTATATTGCCCTGTTTCCAATCATTTGGTATTTCTCCAGTTTCTAAAGACCGTCTGAAGATGGCGGATAGCGGCTTAAAGATGAACTCACCAGCTTCCCTGAGCACTCTAGGATATAAGCCATCAGGACCCGCCGCCTTATCTGCCTTTAGTTTATGCAACTTGTCTAATACTTCGTTATCCCAAACCTCAATTTCCGATAAATAATTTTGAGCATTTGACATGCCCTCTGGCCAAATAAAGACCCCCTCTGAGGTAAAATTCTCCACAAAGTAACTGTTTAAGGCAGGGGTGTCCAATCTATTCCAGAAAGGGCCGGTGTGGGTGCTGGTTTTTGTTAGAGCCCAGCACTAACACACTTGATTCTACCCAGCAGGGTCCTGATAGAACCGCCTGATTAGTTAATTAGTGGATTCAGGTGCTGTAGCACTGCTGGCTAGAACAAAAACCAGCACCCACACCGGCCCTTTATGGACAAGTTTGGACATCCCTGGTTTAAGGCATCCGCAATATGCTTCTTATCATATAGCAGCGATCCGTTTTTATTCTTTATGCACTTAACCTGCTCTTTAACTTTCCTTTTTCTGCTACAGTACTGAAAGAAGCGCTTAGGGCTAGTTTTTGCCCCCTCTGCAATTTGTCTTTCATTCAGTCTTCTAGCATTCCTCAGCTCTTTTTTGACCACAGCCCGCATTTTACAGTATTCAGCCTTAGTGTTCTCATTGTTATCCTTTATGTACATCTTATAAAGATTACTCCTTTCCCTCAAAATCCTGCGAATACTTTTGGTCATCCACTGAGGATTCTGCTTTTTCAGCTTACTTTTGGACACCTTCAGAGGAATCTGCACTGTGATTCAAGTAAAACCCCCTTAAATCTTTCCCATATCTCATTTACGGACTTACAGTCCAGGAGTGTCTCCCATTTTATTTCAGCTAGATATGAGTGCATCCAGTCAAAGTTTGCTCGCCTAAAATTGAAAATTTTTGTTTTCGAATACACCTTTTTAACTTGCCATGAAACATCAAAATTAACAGCAGAATGATCACTTGTCCCAAGTGGCTCCAGTACCTCAACATTGCTAATTCTATCAGGGTCATTACAGAGCACAAAGTCTAAAATTGCCTTCTCTCTGGTAGGTTTATTAACATACTAGACCAAAAAATTATCATTTATAACATCTAGAAATTCTTCCTCCCCCCCTACCCTGTCCTTTCACCATTTCCCAATTGATACCTGGATAATTTAAGTCTCCCATAATAATAGTCCCAGCACCACTAGAAGCTTGCGTAATCCTCCTAAAAATTATTTCATTGATTGTACTGTCCAAAGTTGGTGGTCGATAGCATACTCCTATGTTTAAACCTGTCTCGTGTTTGCCTATGAGCTTGACCCAGATATCTTCACAGGACAAGGAATGTTCAATTTCGGGAATTTCCAGTACATTAATGTTTTCGTTCACATAGAGTGCTACGCCCCCTCCTCACCTATTACATCTATCCTTCCTAAGCTTATAACCTTCTATATTATATTCATCTCAGAAGGTTATGGTTAGTTCAGTCCATCTCCCCGGTCTGTGTGCTCATATGCTTTGGGCGATTTCAATCGTTTGTGGTGTTTAATATTATTCCTTCAATTCTTGTTTACTTCTTTCGCCTTGCTGTTCTGAAAACTAAAAAGACTAACGTTTGTATTTTGTATCATAGTCTACTAACCCAACTAATTCATGTATATATTACAAACTCACAAACGAGCACTCTAGTTAAATCTGTAAAGTTGCACCGCTACTAATTAGTACTAATTCCCTCTTAGCAATCGCCCTGATCTAGTCTCCGCCTCTTGCTCAGCTTTACCTGTCTCCCTCTGCTTTTCTGTGAGATCTCTCGCACGTGCTTAATTGTCACTCATTGTCTGTGCGCATAGAACTCCCTGACTTGAGCTGTTTTAATGTCATAGGCTGTTTGTCTGTAATTAGTTCTCATGCCATTCACCTGTTCCCTTCATAGCATGTGACTTCCCTTCTGTCTATTTAGAGTCCTCACTGCTGTTCTGACTTCATCAGAATGTTGATCAATATTTCATTGTTCAGAGCCTTTCGTATGCCATCGAGTATTTTTTTCCTTCGACTGTTTCGTCCGAACCAGGATTCTTGCCGTTGCCCTTTTTGTATTGTTTTTGTCTTTCTGGATTTCGACCTATATTTGTACGACCATGATTTCTGTGTTTGGATGCCCTGTGTATGACCAACTGCTTTGCTAATCAACTATGACTTTTTGCCTGCCGTCTATGTACTGTTGCTCCTCTGTCTTACTGGTTCTGACCTCAGCCTGTCTAGTCGACTCGGTTTTTGGATTTCGTTTGTGGCTTGGCAATTCTTGTGTTTTTTGGTACTGACCCGGAACTCATTAAAGGCATACGTTTTTTGGATTTCCCTCTCTTGCATGTGGTTCCTGAACGCACCTTCACAGATATCTAATGCAGTTGTAGATATCTCAAATCATATTTTTGCTAGTTAAAATACCACATATCAGTGATTCAATTTTGACTTGTATTCCATTTAAAAATACCTGTAATGAAAGAACAGTTGTCGGTATCTACAATGAACATTGTTACTTGTACAAATTGAATAGCTGATATTCAGAATTTATATTTCCACAGTGAGAATTGAATTGTTGATATCAATAATAAACATTTTCTCAAGTCAAAATTGTATTGTAGATATCATTAACTAAAATCGCAACTACTCAAAAATTGCATCATGGACATTTCAACTTTGAGTTATAATTGTAAAAACTGAATTATGGATATCAATAAAAGAGTTTGAATGGAAATCGATGGTAAAGACGACTAGCTGAAATTAATTAACATATCTACAATGAACATTTCCATTAGTGAGAATGTAATTGTTGATATCAACAATTAACATTTTGACTTGCGAGAATTGAGTTGTAGATATCTTTAATTAGAATTTTTCAGAAATATTGGGTGCCATATCAGTGAAGTAAGTGAGCGAACTAACGTTGCCTCCATAATGTTACCATTAGCAACCAAGCTGAGTAACTACCCACACATGCTCAAAAGCTACCTAACAATGTTATGGCCCCAAATTGTTATGGCCCCAATTTGTTATTACATTATGACAGCAAGGGATGACAGACACAATTTTATCAATCTAATATTCAACAATCTCTCTAGCCAGTCTTGCTTTGCGCATGGCTGGTTTTACCTCTGTCAGCTCGAAATGTCTGCATATTTCTAGCAGTTCTGTCTTTTTAAAAGACTTCAAAACCTCTATGGTTGGTGATGCCAAGAAATCATCCATTGCTGTCTATCTGTCAATATATATCTAGGAAAATAAAAAAAAACAATTTTACAATTTGAAATGTTAGATTTTCAATAAATGACTCACACAATGGTCTATCCCGGACGAGCCCCCAATTTATGACATTTATGACAGCAAAGGATGACAGACAAAATTTTAAGACTTCAACACATTTAATTTAACAAACACTTTTAACTAATGTACTATCTACTCAACTGACCAAGATTGATTCACACAAGAACAAAAATATTTACAGTCCCTTTGGTTGGCTTGCTTGGTGATGTCCTGGGTGAGGAAAATGCTCCAACACAGGCAAAAATCCACAAGAAACTTCACAGGTCTTGAACAGAATGACAGGTCTGGTCACATGTATCCTACTCCTTGCAATTTCTCCTACTACTTTACTGTCTCAATTTTCCTCCTTATATACCCTCCCACATTTAGACCTCTTTTTTTTTAATTCCCAGAGACTTGTCCCAGACATACCCAAGACATGCCCAAACCTAGCTCCAGTCTGGGCTTAACATAAGAAAGATCAATACTGCCATCTAGTGGCTTCTATTCGCATTACAACAATAAATGACAAACTTTTTAACATTAGAGTGTACAAGATGAGAGCCTTGGCTCTGTGTGGTAACTACATTCCAGGTCCAAAAACTCAATGAGGGCAGTGGACAGACCACAAAAAGACATGCTAGGTTGTATCCCTATACAGTAGAGTCAAGTCCACTTCCCAGTTGCTACCTACCTTCTGTACCTCCTGATCTGGCCTTATGTGGTCCATTATTTTCACTGGCTTACTGCGCTAGGCCATGCAAAGCTACAACACTATACTAAGCTATCAAATGCTTGTTAGCACTGGTCATTAGAGCTGCAATTTCTGAGTATTACATGCCGTTGTCTATTCTGTCACAGATGGACTGCTTTGACATTATTACAACTCGAGCTCCGTCACAGTAAATAAATGTGCAGACCAGAGCTAATGTATAGGCAAGCTTACAAGCGACTCATCAGCACAGTGCCAGCAGATCCTCTGAACTCTTATGCCCAGTCTATGTGGGTCGCAATTATTACAACTAAAATCCCCCTCCTTGGTTGGCTACCTTGCTGTTAGTGTCCATGGCCTTTTAGGAACTGAAAGTGTTGACTGAGAGATTTTGATGTTTCTCAGTTTTCACTGTCCGAGTCCACCAAACAAACATCCAAATTTACTTTCAGACCACTTTAATAACTGGTAGTGTTGAGGATCATATTTCAATATTTCTCACCGTATTCATCAGTAAATCAATGACTAATTAATAGCCATAATCAATAATCATATTCAGGAATCATGTAAGCAGCAGTAAAACACACACACACACATAAGCAGTTGGTTTCTGTAGCTTTGATTGGCATAGCTTTGATTGGCATCTGTTCAGTAGATTCAGGCAACATCTATACAGCCATCAGCATTATTCTGCAATGTTCATCAGTAATCATATAGTTATGCATGCTTTCTTCATGTTAGTAGTTTTGATTACAGTAGCACAGCTATATGTGTTATATGAATTAGAAATATGTATAACCAAAACAAGTAAGATGTAGACATTGTTATTGAGCCATTCTAGCATGAAAGGGCGGAAAAACCATATTTGGAAGAAATCAACATGCCTCAATAAAGCCTAATTTTCTGAAGAATCGGTCTCTCTCCAATTGTTTGAGGATGGGGGAAATATGAAAATATTCCTGAATGGAAACCATGACTGTAGCTGAAAGGGTATTTTGATATTTATTCAAAATAAAATGCACAAAAGTTACCAACTGCAGCTTTTCCCTCCTTCAAGAACTGGACAAAGACGATATTGGTCTAGAATCTAAACCAAGGGAGAGCGCATGTGCGGAGGATGGTGGCTTGAACAGAGTGTGCACAAGAAGTGATTGACACAGCGTTAGAGACTCCTCCTGGCTCTGATTGCTTAATTTTGCTCGGGTGCTGCAGATTCTTGCCAATGCCATTAGAAGCATCGGGAGGACCTAAGTCTACCAGATTTTTTTTTTTTTTTTTTTTGCTGATTACCTGTCGCATGTACTACTGTCAATATAAAGTGACAGTTTCAGCAAATATTTGAAAAGTTTATTTATTAATTTTTTTCTAAGTCACCTGCTGTGCCTTTAACAGTGATGTAAAATATTTTCCACGCCTATTTTTCCTGTAATTGCATATTTGACCCACTGAGTGGTCTCAGATTTGAGATAAAATGTAATATTAGACAAACAGAAAGGGAGTGAACATAACACATTCTTAACTAAAACTTGAATTTCATTTATCTAATGAAGTGGTTATTTAAAAAAAACATACATACTTCTTACATCACCACTCCATAGGCTATTCTTCATGTGAAGTGGTGAGATTGTGAATAATGTTGCATAAAGATGACCTGAACGAATTAAGCTTCAGTTTTGAAACTATACAATACACCTTGCTGCTTATGTCTGTATCTGTTATTTAAGACATCTTGCAATGAAGTCAAGCCACTGCAAAAAAAGATTCTGTTCTTGGTCGCTAGTGGTAGCGCGCACAATTTTCCTTCTGTCGTAAAACCATGCAGAATCCCGTCTTCTCTTTAGGGGTCAATTTTTAATTATGGACAATTGGTGTATTATCGCCACCTACTGGATATAATAAACTCTTTCCTAATTTTGCCGTGTTTTTTAACATCATTCTTCCTCCATACTCTTTTGCTGAAATATCGTAAATTTCCTCACCCCTCACATCAGAAAAAAAATGCAGAATTTTCTTTGCTGCGTTGCCGCAACTATAATAGATCAGTGGTTGCCACACACAATATGGCTACTGTCGAATGATGATATGTCTTTTCCGTTTTGCGCACGTTTCCGCCTCACTTCAACCATTCAACGGACTTGACTGAAATCGTTTCCAACGCAAACATTTTTTTTGCCAGTACGTATGACGTCGACAGTCGTCAGTTGATGACGCCGCGTCCCTTTGTTGGCTCCGAGCGGCGGCGTTTGTTGTTATTTTTTCCTGCCGATGAAAACTAGTTAGCCTGTAGTCAGATATTATTTCTGTTTAACGTTAGTTCTACACCAAATAGCTTTACATTTCCATTTCGATCGTTTTACTGCCACCTTCCTTATCTCGCCAAGTAATGGACTCGGACGAGGGTTATAATTATGAATTCGACGACGAGGAAGAGGAATGCAGCGAAGACAGCGGCGAAGGGGAACCCGAAGACGACACCCTGGAGCTGGGGGAGGTGGAGCTGGTTGATCCTGTAGTGGCCGGCGGTGAACGAGACGAGTGCGGGGAGACCGGGGGAAGTGGGCTCGGGCCTGGTCAGGATGAGGAGGACTACCGCTTCGAAGTGCTGACCGCCGAACAGATTCTCCAGCACATGGTGGAGTGCATCAGGGAGGTCAACGAGGTCATCCAGGTGAGGTGTCCGAAGGCGAACCGGCGACAGGAAAGACCGAGGATGTTGGAAAGTCGGGAGGCCGTCGAGTCTCGATCGAGCGGCGATGGCGAGTATTAGCTGTGGGTCTCTGAAGGAGGATTTAAGCCGCTTTCTCACCGGACAGATTGTGATGCAGTGGCTTTGACTCTGAATGTTATCTGGCCGGGCGAAAAATTCGTTCCGCGTCCGGTGTGAAAGCAGCTTTTAACGTGGCCGGTCAGTTAATCACTCGCTAGATACGTAACTGCTGGTCATTTGGATATTTTGCGAATGTAAAGCCTGATCAGAGCTGAGGTTGGCAGGCTAACGCTGACGTTAGCGACTGTATCTTAGGCTAATGTTAGCTGGTTTCAGACTGAATTAACCCAGATAACTAAATCCGACGAGACATTCGGTTGTGTTACTGGATCAGCCAGCGACTCAACTGTGGTTTTATAATTTTTATAATGGGAAGCCGGTTTGTCCGACTTTCGGTCTCCGCCGCTGCTCACCCCGCGGTTCGGTATGATGTAGCTGGTTTACATTCGCGTGTCGCTTGTAAGCCGGTATTAACGTTATCATGTCCCACTTGTTTAGATGCGATACCAGTTAGCATGAAGCTAAATTGAGCGAATGGACCCATCCACAGGTCCGGGGCCGATTGCTCGTTTGTTCAACTAAATTCCCCGTCATGAAGTCACATAACTTCACTAAGTTAGCGAGCCAGCGACCAAACCAGTCACCAGAACACCACGGTAAGACTCCAGCCAGCTTACAGGACAGTTGGCTTCCGATGATCAGCCTGGGGCGCGTTTCCCAAATGCGTAGTTGCTAACTGAGTTAGCAACTTGGATAGTTCGTCCATTCACAGTCAATAGGCCCAACTCTGTAAGTTAGCATCTGAAAGGCGCCTCTAAGCGAGTGTCCCTGGAAGCAACTAGTCGTTTGTCCAGTCATAGATGGGGAGCTGTCAGTCAGAATAACTTGGTGAAAGGTGATTATTATAAATCCACCCGAAGTTGTCGCTTAGCGAGCTACTTGGCTTCATTTGCTGAACGTTTGTCCTACGAAAGCTCCAGCGAGCCGACATTCGTGCAATTAGGTCTCACAGCAGAATGAGCTTCTGTTTCTCTGTCATTACTGTCAGACTCCATCTGCACCCCCCGCAGGCTCCGCCAACTGCGTTACAGCGGGACTGCTGCTTTTTGTTGACTTTGCTAGCGTTTATCCTAAAATAAGTTGGCTGCCTAGCTCACTATTTTGTTCTTTTAGTGTAACTTGGCAAACTGTTACACTGTTCTATTGTTACGAAGCCAACAGGACATCATGGGCGTCCATAACAAACGTGATATTTGTTAAACAGAATTAATGTGAAACTCAGTCAGCGCGCCTGCCCAAGTGCCCATCCGTTTTAATTAAAGCTGGAGTTTGCAATTTGAAAAAGAAAAATCACTTTTCGGCATGTTTGTTAGAACTGTCACTATGACCTGACAGTAGGATGCGAGTCAGGTGATCTTTGAGGAAAATCAGAGTAATCTGGCTCCATCTAGAGCTTCTTATTCCTTCTGCAAGATTTCACCGCGACCGGGACAAAACAACCAATCAGAGCCCGGAGGTGTGACTGACGATGTCAGTCATTCTGGTGCATATGCGCCCCCTCCCTTGCGCTTTTAACCTGTGTCTACGTCCGGCCCATAGATATAATATATAGTACACTAGATTGCTGATGGGGTACGTTCAAGTGAAGCATCTGTCCTAGGAGCTTTTACATCCAGAAGTAAAATTCTCACGTGGACTCCCATTCATTTTCGCCTACGTTAAAATTATATTTTCAAAAAGACTTGCGTGTGCGTAGGTGTTATTTTTGTATCGTTGTGCAGAGCAACATTTTGTCTCCCTAAATATGTGCTTTCTGGAGGATGGAAAGCGGTACACTTAAAGGGAAGATCGAAATGTGACTTGTGTTAACGTTAAAGTGCAGCAGAGAAATGACGTTAACGTGACCGAGGCTTTTACCTTTGTTAAGATAATTGCTTGGAAGTTATCGCCGTTATAAGAAACGTCGATGAATGTCCGTATACGTTATCAAATTACACTCTGGTTTCCTCACTTCATTGTACCCTGGTTGACTATTTGACATCAACCAAATTGTTTTTATTGAATCATATGGCTAATGCCAACGTTGATAAAAGGAAGCGCTAGTGAAGCCTTTCTCCCCTCCTTGTCTTTTGGAGCTCTGTATCAAAAAGACAAAGCGACTTGTCCATGGTTTTAATTATTATGCAGGTAAGAAGAATTGTCGTTGAATGTCAATTACAAGTAGCTAGCTAGCTTGTTAGCCACCTTGTTAATTTTATTTACTACTAAGTCAATGCAGTACCCACGACGGTTAGGGAGCCAGGGTAGTTTGCTGGTGATTGTTACCAATCGCTAGCGTTCGCTTTCAGTCAGCAGTCTGTACAAGTCAATGGGACGGGTAATTAGCTAGCTAGCACGAAATGCAATTTTTTCTATTAAATTGACAACTTTGCATTTTTACGTTAACTTACACATGAAACATTTTCTTACATCTCTTCAAATAAATATTGCAGCAAAAGGCAGCAGCACATCGCTGCATTATCACGCTTGTATCGACTTATTTGAAATTGGCCTCATAGGAAGCCATTCATATTTATGAAGAAGTTGGGTGTATCAATGTGGTGGCTGGGTGCTTCACTTTGGATAATGTAAATATGACGACATCAGCAATCTAGTGTTATTTATTTTTATATGGTCCGGCCTCTGGAGTTTCACAGATGCAATGAATCAGGGGGAGTGGCTTTGGTCAGAGACTTGAAGGGAGGGGGTGGGTTTAGAGATGAGGCTACATTCAAATCTTGCTCGCTGTTCCAAGATTGCATACTCTAGCTCAAACTTGGGTACCTTGATATTGATGTTGCGCTTTTTCACACCATGTGCAAACACTCAAGTTATTGTGAAGTCAACGCTGCATAACACAGACATTTACTTCAGGTGCTGGCATCAATCTTTGGTTCTGCTAACCTATTGCAACACTTTCGGGAAATAGGTGGTAGAATTTGGTTCGTTTTATAGTAAATTCTAGGTTTACCGCAAGATTTCTCCATTATAGACCAGGATAAGAAAATAACTAATTTGTAAATTATTTTATGGTCATGTTTTGAGTACTCTTGGCTGCTTCCCTAATACCCATTTTACACCCGGATTGTCTCAGGTTGCGAGTGACCTGGGGGGTGTACTATGAAGCTGGCTTTGTGACTAAGCCTGACTTTAAGCTAAAGTAAAACCTGGAGCAGCTCCTTTTACTTTAGTCCATGTTCCAGAATTGAAGAGGTTCCTGGTTTTTTCAAGTGCTGAAGTCAGGCTTAATCTCAAAGCCAGCTTAGTAGTAAACCCCTCTGATGAGGAATAAGTGTCTTTGATGATGTGGGGAGGAAGGGATGTATGTATGGATGGCATTCGCTATCACAACGTCGAGATGAGGTCTGTTTTCATACCGATATTTTTTCGGGTGAATTTTGTAAGATATGCACACCTTTTACATGGTCTAATTCGACCAAACCAGTCGTGACAGGTCAGTAAAATTATTCTTGCGTATGTATTTAAAAGCCAAGTTGCTCGCTTGGAAACAGTGGGACTGGCATTCGTTTGTTTCCACCTTCAGGTCATCTTGGTTAAGTCAGCAAAATGTGAGAGTCCGCAGAATTGCTGTTGGATTGACTTCTATTTTTAGTTACAACACTATGGTCAGATGTATGTATGTTCAGTGAAATAAATATACTCAGCAACAAAAGTTTCTGTGACACCAATATTGTTAATTATTTTTCATAACGCAATTATGAAATTGTCATACATGGTGATATCAGACTGAAACAGTACACGTAAACACAACATTGAAATGGAAATCATGAAAATGCGAGAAAATGACTTTGCACGTGAAAATGTGCGTAAATCATGCTTTTGGATGGCAATAAAAGAGGAGAATTTTTGGAATGTTCACATTGTGCCTGATGAACGACGGAAGCATCACTTATCGAAAACACAGCCATTTCGGATCAGGAACTCTACCCTCTAAATGCCAAGACTGTCTGAAAATGATCGGTGGAGGGCCATTGGGATGATTGAATCCGGAACCTCGCAGAGGGAAGTTGCTCATCGCCTGAATGTCCACCGAAACACCATTTGGAACTTATGGCAGCGTCATCAGCAGACAAGACATGTCAGAGACCGTCCTCGCAGCGGCCGTCCACGAGTAACCACTCCCAGACAGGACAACTGGATTCGAACAACCCATCTCCGAAATCGATTCCAACCTGCAACCATAACTGCAAGAACGATACCTGGTTTGAGGCGACTGTCTGCACAGACAATCCGTCGCCGTCTCCGTCATTTTGGCATTGTCCCACGTCGGCCAGCAAGACGTCCAATACTCACAGTACAACACCGACGACTGCGTCTACAGTGGGCACAACAACATCGACGGTGGATCCAACGTCAGTGGGATCTTGTACTCTTCACTGATGAATCAAGATTCATGCTTAACCGATGTGATGGTCGTTTACGTGTATATCGTTGACGTGGAGAATGTTATGCCAACAACTGTGTTCAGGAATTTGATCGTTTTGGAGGTGGTAGTGTCATGATTTGGGGAGGGATCACGGCTAGAAACAGAACAGATTTGCTTGTTATTGATGGAAATCTGACAGGTCAAAGATATCGCGATGAAGTGCTACGGCCATTGGTGGTACCGTTTTTGATGCAACATGGTCCCGGAATAACGCTGCAACATGATAACGCCAGACCACACGTTGCAAGGATTGTACAGCAGTATCTGATGCAACAACATGTCAATGTCCTGCCATGGCCAGCCAGATCCCCAGACATGTCCCCAATCGAGCATCTTTGGGACGAGATGGATCGACGTTTGCGGCGGTTGGATAACCCGCTAGCTACACTCCAGGAATTGCGACAACGTCTACGTCAGATTTGGAATGACATCCCACAGCAATTTCTGGCACATCTGATTCGGTCCATGCGCCGGAGATGCGTTGCTTGCATCATGGCACGAGGAAGTCACACCCAGTATTGAAGTGTGAAGGTCACAATTGGTTAGACGTCAGAGAAGTGCTTCATGACGCATGAAAATGACATTTTTCGTTTTGAGTGACGTTGGCACTGAAAAGTCAGTGTTTCTCCTGTTAAATAAACATTGATTGCATTGAGATCTTTGCGTGTCATTTATAACATACACATAAATGGTGTCACAGAAACTTTTGTTGCTGAGTATACATTCATGCCTCTGTTTGCTTTTCTTTAGTTAAAACTATTCTTAATTTAGAGCAGTGGTAGTCAACCCTGGTCCTGGAGAGCCACACTGTCTGCTGGTTTTTGATGTTACTCAGCACTTAATTGAGCTAAAGCTGTTGATTACACCCTTAACTCATCTCACCTGGTGTCTTGTGTTTGGTTTTATCCACCCTATTTAAACCTATCACACCCTGTGCTGTTAGCTGTACTCCTGCACTGAGGGAATAATAAGCCAATCAATTAATTACCAGGAACTACCCACAAGACTCCTAGAGCCAATTAAACAGACATGTCAGTTGTCACAGCAGTCTATGTGGACACTGATTTCTCAGTGTGATTGGATATTTAGCATAGTTGTACTGCAGACAAAGTAGAAGTACAAAGTAAAGATATAAGTTTATAGGGCAGGGGTAGCGAGCCCTGGTCCTGAGAGCCACAGGCTGTGTGAGTTTGGTTTTGTCCACCTTATTTAAACCGAAGACACCAGGTGAGATGAGTTAAGTCTGTAATCAACTGCTTTCATTCATCAGTTGAGTGCTGAGTAACAGAAAAAACCAGCACACACTGCTGCCCTCCAGGACCAGGGTTGACCCCCACTGATTTAGAACCTGTGTTAACCCCATCCCACACCTTCCCCATGGCTACACCATCTTAAACTTAACTGAGCAGATGAATTTGATAGGCTTTTGATGAGGTGGGCATCTCAGATTCATTTCACACCGCGCAGCAAGAAGCGGTGATGGTGATGCACTCTTAATTTTTAGTTCTGAGTTATGTGCAGTGAACCCCCAAACAAACTGAATGGCAGCATATGAAGCTGACAGAACAAAATTAAGAACTTCTGCGGAATGCCGAGGTATAAGACCGCTTGGAGAAATTGTGAATTGAGGACCGTAAAAATGTAACCACATCCTTATGGGTCTCTTGTGCAGTCCTGTCTGTGTGCTTTCTTAAATGTTTCATGTCGGTTTAAGGGCATGACCTGGGTCAGGTTTTGGGAGTGTTAAGATGCGTAGGTAAATGATTCTATGCTAATGTTATTGGTGGGGGTTGGCAGCGGTTGTGTTATTGTCATTTTTGTGGTATGTAGGGGTTAATTTTGTTTCAGTAACTTCTGTTACAACCAAATATGCATACTGGGATTATCCCTTTTCAATGAGTTTCAGCGGCCTTCAAATGAAAAAAAACACTTTTTGGAACCCCGCACCTATGAAACTGTCCTGTCAGAAGTAAATCCAGGTGGTTGGAATAAAGTTCTGAGGAGGATTTTTACTTTCTGAACATGAACTTTATGCGGTACGCGCAAATGTTCCATTTTTGGCGCTGACGAATGTTTCTTGGTGAAATTGGTCACCATTCACTCAAATTAATTTGTATTTTCTCTTACTGAACAGCAAAAGGCTTACTACTTATATAACAATTATGTACTATTATAAAATATATTGGCCTTCTATGTTAGTTTTTTTTTCGCTTATCCAGCACGTCTAATATACTTAAATTAAATCCGGCAGATCATCATCAGAGGATCATGGTGAGGTCAGGGGGGTGTTTGCTCAAAAAAGGTTGAGAACCACTGCTCTAAATAATAATTTGTAGTTGTTCAACATCTGTCTCAGTATATATTAAATGCCATCTGTTGGTTATCTCTTCAATGTTTTTGCCTTCTTGAGCATTTAAATGTAGCACTTGGTTATTTATTGTTTGTTTGTAAATATAATTGAAAAAATATAAGAATGGTTCCATCGACCCTTATGCCGTTGTGTGATAGGATAGGTGATGGACACAACTTCCCTTCCATTCTCCATGCTACATTTGTGCTTCACTGCTTAGGCCTTAGCACACTGTAGGAGCTAATTATAGCGCACTGTGTTCGCTATCATTGGCCTCATGTATTTTAAACTAAGTCATGGAAATGAGGTACAATATTATGGAAAAGTTTTGAAAAATCAATGGTAAAAAAGTGTGGGAACCCTGCAATTACCTGTCAAATGTACTACTGTCAGTACAGAGTGACAGTTTCTGTAAATATGGCGGGAAAAAATTTAAACGTGTTTTCAAATATGCGGCTTTTAAGATTCTACCTGCTATCTGGGTAAAGTATGATAGTAAATGGCAGTGGGGAACACCCCATTCTGAAATTAAATTGTGAGTTATTTAATTTGGTCATGTCAACAGGGAGTCGTGACTTCATACAAGGCGGGGATATTCACAGGATATGAGTGAGTTCTGCCCACAGTCTTGAGTTTGGAAGATTGTAGGAACCAGTGGGAAATGGCTTTTGTTGCTACGAACGATGAGCACAGAGTGAATTATATCGGTAAACAATTGTCAAAAGTGGATCATGGGTGAGATGTGCTTAAAAAGGCCCTGTGTCAGTGTATTTGAATTGGTTTTAACTGACGAGTCACAGGTGTATCATGTCGTTGCCCGTTTTGCAGCCCTGTGTCAGTAGTTGAGGCTGTCGGGAGATGCCAGACAGGAACGATTGTGGAAATTCCCCTGCCGATCGCCCCTCACAGTTGGCGATTTGTGCTGCTTCTTTGTATTGGTCTTCCCAACTGCCTGTTTCATCTCGACATCCGTCCTTGTCCATTTCTGGTGCTGTAGCGGTGAAAAGCTTACCTGCTCTCTGCTTAGGTTTCTCCTAAACAAACTCCATCTCCCGCTATAAAGGTTGTTTGTGACGATTGGAGCTTTTATTTTCCAAATGGTGGCAAAGACTATGTGGAAAAGAATGGGCCTGTTATGCGCTTACATATTGTTTACCCCTGAATCTAAAAATAGGCCGCTATTTGCACGCTGTTGCTCATATTTTCTGTGGCCGAACACCAGCGCAAAAGTGATGGTACCGTCATCCGTTTATCCCAGAGTTCAGTTTTGTTTTGTCTCGACAAAGTCTGGCTTTCTGCTTGGCTTTAAACTTGGGCAATCAAACATCGAAACACTACATTAGGTTAGTCATTCCAAATCTCTCTCTTTGCCTTTCCGGGAATTGGTCTCCAAACGCTCGCACTGTTCGTGAAGGTACTTTCTAATTTTCTGTGGAATGTGGGTGTTGTAGCTCTGAAATAGGGGCTTGTTCTTTAGTTTTCACTTAATGGATTGAACATGAATGTTCCAGAAACTGTTATCCAACTGTCTTGCAATAAGCCACCTGACCGATGACCTTTTACTTTTAGTATACATGGGCACTTTAAGTGGACACAAGTCAAAATTGGATCTAGTAGTACATTTTTACAGTTAAGCAATATATTACAATGAGTTTTCCACTTATAATGACCAATCATAATACTTCCAATTTTTTTTTTTTTAATCTCCATGTCAACATTGGCTTGGCGGCCCCCGAATGATAAGACTTATAAAATCTGCAGAAGGCACCTTTGAGTTAACTTATCCACGCAGAGTAGAGTCCATGTAATACTGTGGACATGAGGATCTTGAAGAATCTGACCTGACCTGACAGCGTTCAGTCTTCTGTTTATCCACTGTGGCTGGCCTGTAGTGCAGAGCTGTGCTCGTTCCTGATGAAATGGCATGGACTTAAAATTATGAATTGGATTAATCAAGCGTTCTTGCTCTGGGCCAGTTTTTGCGTAAAGCTGTTTGGGATCTACGCCAGTAAGGCTAATACAATCAATGACAGTTCAGAGTAACTCTGTGAATGATCTGGAAAAGTGTTTTTTGAATGTAGGGATAGCGAGACATTTTTTATGCCGTAGTTCCTTTTCTGTTGCATCCTTCACTCCCATCGGCGGTAATCTGACTTCGTGCTTTTTGATGACACACCCTGGGGTAAATGTGCTAAAGTCTGCATAGGACTTTCTTCATTTGGGGAATGTTTCATTTACCTCAGGTCACTGAGTGGATGCTCTTACCTGGAGCAGAACAGGAAATTGTGAGGTTTGTGATCAAAGTGGGTCTTTCTTTCTTCCAGAACCCGGCAACCATAACAAGGATACTTCTCAGCCACTTCAACTGGGATAAAGAGAAGCTGATGGAAAGGCAAGTAGGATTTTTGTCCCCCTTCGCTTTCCTTTGTTCTGCTTTCAGCAAGACCTTTGTTTTTTACCCTTGTTTTTTGTTTTTCGGAGTAAAATTTTGAGATTAATGAAACTGCTGTATGATTCTAAAATGGCTGCATACTATAGCCAAATACCATCATTATACTGCTTTGCATTTTCAATTTTTTTTGTCTGTGGATTACATCTGTGCAGATGTTGCTCCTATAATCTCTTGAAAACAAGGAGGGCAGTTTCTTTATTCAGACTGAACAAACTCTGACTCCTGATGTCCTTGGGTCCTGAGTTTTGAACCTGGATGTTATAAAGAAGGTGGTTTGGTCTCGTTTGACCTGCTGCGTTTGTCACTGGGTTCAGGAATCGGCCCCAGAGAATTAAGATCCAGTAGAGTTTCTCTGGAGTGTTTTGTATAACTGCACAGTTTTATCTACTCTCGGCACATGCAGAATTGCATATGGTTTGCATAATTCATGTTAGGCAGAGGTATTTTGAGGTGTCCTGATCTATTTTAACGCAAAAAAAAAACACAAGAAATCATTTCTGTTGGCCTGTTTGTAATTCAGGGAAAAATTGGCCCTTAAATGGATGGTATTTCATCAGGCATTACTTTGTATTTTGGGCTGATATGTTTTCTGATTTTCTCAAATTAACTCTGCTTTCCTTGCTTTTAAAACAAATGTCAATTATCGGGATGTTTAATCTGCTTACTGGTGAGCGTACGGTCTGCTCCATGACTGCCTGACTGCCTGACATCTCAAACCCGTAGACATCAGCAGGAGCTTGGTTTCTTGTCTGGTTGTGCTCTGCCAAACCTTCACTTCTCAGCAGTTCCTGCTTTTTCTCGTGGCGTTTTCCCTTTATCGTCTTCAGCGGTTGGAGTTCATGCTCGGTTGGATTCAGGTCAGGTGATTGACTTGGCCATTGGAGGACATTACATTTATTTGTCTTAAAGAGCCCAGGTAATGAAAATCCTGGTTTCGCTGCCCTAACACACAGAAGTCCTCCCTTTGGCTAACATATGACAACCCTGATTGGCTCAGCCTTGTTGCCGTCCAGCCCACCCAAATAAACCCTGAGGTTGAAAGACCTGTTTCAGTCCTGCGCCCCTCTTGACATCCGGACGGATCTCCTGCCCTCAGGTCAGCCGCACTCACTTGACAGGGTTTGGGCCTCAGTGTTGACTGTGCTCTGATGGTACAGCACGTGTCTTAGACCAGGGGCAAATGACAAATGCTTAGTGGTTGACTGTAAGGAAGAGAGCAAATCAGCCTCGACTAAGGGGCATCTGTGGACTTGCCGTGGTGGGTAGGCGAGCCTCGTCCAGGTTCTGGACCAGACTGACCTTTCACTCTGGCCCAAACACCTCCACCTTTGATTCAGTGTGCTGGGCCCTTCACCCCACAAAGCACATTTTTCATATCAGCAGTGGCTATGATTTCATTTTGGTCAAAACGTTCCAGTTTTCACATTTTTAAGTTTTGCATAATAAAATGTATTTGTTGCCTTTCAAACTATGTTATCTTACTTCAGAAAGATCAAGTGAATAGATTACTCCATTTACTTAATTTGCCATCTTTCCAAGAGCTGGTGACAAATTTTCTGTGTTTTTTTTTCAACGTAGGGCGCCAAGAAGACCTCCAGTAAAAAAAATAACCATATAAGGTGATAATATGGCTTCAAACTCTTCTCAAAAGTTCAGCTCACAGTTCGGAGGGATCCCTCTGTGCGCCGGTCCCCACAGCAGGATTGCAGCTGGTGCTGCCGTATTTCGGGGTGTGATTCCAGCTCTCAGGAGTACAGCGGCCTCATCGCTGCGCTGCTTTGTTTCGCTTGCAGGCTCACGCCTCCCAGCTCTTGTCCTTGATGAGACAACCGAACACAGTCGAGCCTCATGTACACTGGCTCACATCCCCTCCGAACTGCACCGTCAAAAAGGAACAAATCGAGAGGTTTTTGGCTGCAAATTCTGATTTGTGTGGGTGTTTTTTTTTTGTTTTTTTTTGTCTCAACCTTCAAAACCTTGTTTTACAGACTCCAGGGAATTGTTGTTTACATGAAAAAAGTACTGTATGGGCCTTCAAAGTGTCTAGTTCATTTCTGTGTGTGCTGTGCTGCACGATTCTATCCAGCGAGTTTTGGAGAATTCGGCTGAATCTGTGGCGATGAAAAGGCCTGACATGATTCTTTCATCAGCATTCATATCGTCACTTAACTGTTGCATGAGGACCGCTTTAGTGGCAGCCATGCATTCTGGAAAATTCTTTACAGATGAGGTGCGTTTCCTCTGATGGAAGACAGTTCTTCTCCTACTACAGCCTACTTGTAGGTCCATCATTCTGATATAATTCGATCTTTGTCTCATATTTCCATGGGATGTTTTTCCAAAACTAGGCAGGATTTATAGATGTTTTTTCCTGTTTTTGTTGCACACAATGGTTTACATCTCGCAAACCTGCTGCATTTACTCTGGGTCTTTATTCTTGATTTCCTCTTCTTTTCATTGGTGAGAATGAAACCGATTCTCCTCCATCCTGGTGAGGGTTCTTGATCCGGGCAGCTTTTGTCTCTGCCCTTTTTGGTGTTCTTGAACTGTGTCTTTTTTCCTTTTTAAGAATGTACCAACTGGTAATTTTCTACCATGCTACATGTTTTTGTGATTTCTCTGATGGGTTCGCCTTGATTGAAACACTAGATGATGGCATCCTTCACTGGCTGTGAGAGCTCTTTAGGGTCGGAAGACTTTGATTGAATCCATCATCAAGTCTCAATCAGCACTTCCTGAATGGCAGTCAACGCTCAATGATTTTTTTTACCCCTCAGCCTGACACGGACACGAGGGGTGTTGTCATCCCTTCGGCGGGCGGGCGGGCGGCTGCAATTTTGTCCGGGCTATTTCTCTGTAACCACTTGGGTCAGAAAGTTCATATTGCATATGTGGACTCCCCATGGGGGGTAGATGTGCCTTTTCGAGGTTTCGTCCCAGTTTGACCTTTGACCTTGCTGCAGTGACCTTCGAGGCTGAGGGGTATTGCCCGCTTCAGCGAGGCCCTTTCTTTTTTTTTTTTTTTTAAATTAATTAATTTTTTTAAGACCAGAAGAACACTGCCATTGTGAATTCTAAAGTGTGTTCACATGGAGACATACATACATGCATACATCCCAAAATAAACCATATGCATGCAATGTTTCATTTTCATTAATTCCGTCTGTGGCCTACCTCATTTTACAATTTGATGCTACCTCTACTTGGAGATCTTAAACGAGAGAGAAACTCTGAAAATGATGAAATGTTCCAAAATGGCGATAAATTATCAATTTTTTTTTTTTTTTTTTGGACAACTTGTCAGAAACACTTGCAATACGCACAGTCTCCTCTCAAAAGGTCCTTGGGAATTTGATATCTGGAGTGCTCACCAACACCATGTAACAATCATGTAAAAGTTTTTTTTTTTTTGGAGTATTTAAGCACGAAACATTGCCCAGAACTGTGGAGACGCAGTTTTTGGTAATGATGCAGAGGGTAGGGGCGTGTCCGAGCCCGGGCCAGTGACCGTCCTGAGGCAGAAGTCAGGTGATGAATCCCCCCGCAGAAGCACGAATGCTTGACAGTAGAACTAAAGGGTTCAGCTGGAATGCAGCCCCAATCCAGGAGCTCAATGAGGGCTTGGGAGGTGTTCTGAGGAAACGGACTCCGAGGAACAGGCTGGAATAATGGGCTTACAGGAATGCAGTCCTGGTCCTGGAGGCAGAGAAAAGACTCTAATGCTTGTCCCTATCAATAAGTCTTCAAAGAGTAATTACATCCTTTGTCATTAAGTTACCAAAAACGCATAGCAGAAGACCTCAGCTCAATACTAGAAGGCACAAGCTGACTGGAAGGCTCAGTATGTTGTAAGGCATGACGATCCAGCAACCACACAGACATCACATTGTACTGCTATACAGTCCCCTCCAAAAATATTGGAACGACGAGGCCAATTCCTTTATTTTTGTTGTACTCTGAAAACATTTGGGTTTGACATCAAAAGATTAATAGAAGACGAGATCAGTATTTCACTTTCTGTTTCCAGGTATTGACATTTAGATCTGTTAAGCAACTTGGAAGATTCTATTCCCTTACAATATCTCTTTTTTAAGTTAGTCTTAAAATTGTTTTGTGTTCTCTGCAGGTACTTTGATGGGAATCTGGACAAGTTGTTTTCGGAATGCCATGTGATAAACCCCAGTAAGAAATCTCGGACGCGCCTGATGAACACAAGATCGTCAGCGCAGGACCTGCCCTGTCAGATCTGCTACCTGAACTACCCCAATTCAGTGAGTGTGTTTGCACAGTCCTCACATCCTCCATGTTCCCTTCACTCATTTACTGCCGCGCTGCATCAGTTGATTTCAGAAGCCATTTTGTCAAAACCTCGTTGATACTTCTGAGCCAAGACATCGAAAGCTCAAGGACAGTCAAGCAAAGTGTCGTGAAACTGATGAGCTGCGGTTGAACCGTACGGCAGTCTGCTGGTTTACTGCCTGCTGCGGTGATCATGTGCCACACGATTGGTTGACCAGGGTGAAGTGTGATTCAGTGGGTCTTATATTCTTGTGACATCTGTACGGGGAGCTGACCTGCCGCTGGCACTCAGGGTCATCAGCATGGATGGCCAATGAACTACTATCCCTGGTAATGGCCTGATGGGATTCCTAAACTTGTGCACAGAGGAGCGTTCCTCATGGGTGCTGTTTGAAGAGTTTATGCTGTCATGACCAAGTATGATCTGTAATGTAGTCTAAAACGGACTCTCCTATGTGTTTTCATACCAGTTGACCTTGTCGACGGAAGTGTGTACTGATGTTTAGTTTGCTATCAGGGGTGAATTTCTGTTCTAGAGGTTAGTTATGTCTACCATCAGGAGGGAGGGGAGGCGTTTGGTGTTTCCCATCCGCATTCGCATCGGCGCTCTCACTGTTTCCAGGGCGTAACTCTGTAAAGATATTTACATCAAACCTTGCACACTCTTTCAACATTGTACATGGCCTTTTACTGCCTGTGAACATCACTGCATTGGAGTGGGGGGGGGGGGACATTTGATTTTTTGCCATAAAACCAATCTCGAGGTTGCAGATTTGTTTGCTGAGTGTAGTTTTGTCCCTGAAGATCAGTCTTCATTAGTAACATCATGTCTGTTGCAGAGACGGGGGGGAGGAGTCTGGCACTTTATCTGCTGCCAGGCGTCTCATTCAGCAGTTGCTTGACTTCCTGCACTTATTGTGACGTGTTTATTGAGCACATGGCGTCCCTGTGGTACTGCCTGGAGTTATGAGCTGGACGGCTCTCGTGCCCCCTGTATGTACAGGTGTGGGAGTCTCAGGGGTCTCTTAATCCATGTGGAAATGCATGTCAGAACAGTCATGACTGTTCATGACGTGTGGTCTGTAGGTCTGTAGGCAGTCTTATTTCAATGAGGGCTCTGTGAGGCAGTTGTTCAATGGGTGTACTGTGGGGCATTGATTTGCAATGCTGTTTTTAAAGCGTTAAAAGGATGACTTTTGCTATCTTTTGCCTTTTATTTTTCTTTAACCATACCTCTTGTGGTCTTAAACAGGTAAAATGGTGGCCATGTGAATTTTTTGTACATTTTTTCGTATTTCTCATATTGTAGCTGTGGGAGGGTTCATGTTTGACGTGGTGTTGAATGTGGCATTACTGTCCAGTGCCCATGATTCTTCTCTTTTAACCCTTCACCTCTGGCTGCCGACTTACAGAATTGAAAATGTGTAAATTTATCAGGTGTCAGTGCAACTTTATTCTTTTAGCAGAATAATGAGCTGAGAGGTGAGGGTGGAAAAAGACCTCAGCATTGAATTTTCATGTGATTTCCTTGTGTTTGTGGGACTTATTTTGTCTCAATTTGAAAAATAAACAGATGATACAAGTGTTTTGCTACAATATCTTTTCATCGCCCTGCACCATTTCTTTCTCAGGCAGCATCAGAAATGGTTTTCCTTGAAAATACTCTGGAGTCTGAATTATTTTTAAAAGTCTGTTTTAAGATGGTGGATCACTCTAGATCTTCAACATGTTGCCACCGATCTTTACCAGAAACTCAGAAATTTACAGTCGCGAGAAGCTCGTATTCATGAAAATTTCAGACTTGTCAGGGTTCGCTGAAACTGCACACTAACAAGTCAGAAAACCTGAGAGAATCTGTTCCTGTAACGAGTGTGTTCTCTCCTGTTGGCAGCGTTGTAACGAGTGTGTTCTCTCCTGTTGGCAGCGTTGTAACGAGTGTGTTCTCTCCTGTTGGCAGTGCTGTAAGGAGTGTGTTCTCTCCTGTTGGCAGTGCTGTAACGAGTGTGTTCTCTCCTGTTGGCAGTGCTGTAATGAGTGTGTTCTCTCCTGTTGGCAGTGCTGTAACGAGTGTGTTCTCTCCTGTTGGCAGTGCTGTAAGGAGTGTGTTCTCTCCTGTTGGCAGTGCTGTAAGGAGTGTGTTCTCTCCTGTTGGCAGTGCTGTGTAACGAGTGTGTTCTCTCCTGTTGGCAGTGCTGTAACGAGTGTGTTCTCTCCTGTTGGCAGTGCTGTAACGAGTGTGTTCTCTCCTGTTGACAGTGCTGTAACGAGTGTGTTCTCTCCTGTTGGCAGTGCTGTAACGAGTGTGTTCTCTCCTGTTGGCAGTGTTGTAACGAGTGTGTTCTCTCCTGTTGGCAGTGCTGTAATGAGTGTGTTCTCTCCTGTTGGCAGTGCTGTAACGAGTGTGTTCTCTCCTGTTGGCAGTGCTGTAACGAGTGTGTTCTCTCCTGTTGGCAGTGCTGTAACGAGTGTGTTCTCTCCTGTTGGCAGTGCTGTAACGAGTGTGTTCTCTCCTGTTGGCAGTGCTGTAACGAGTGTGTTCTCTCCTGTTGGCAGTGCTGTAAGGAGTGTGTTCTCTCCTGTTGGCAGTGCTGTAACGAGTGTGTTCTCTCCTGTTGGCAGTGCTGTAACGAGTGTGTTCTCTCCTGTTGGCAGTGCTGTAACGAGTGTGTTCTCTCCTGTTGGCAGTGCTGTAACGAGTGTGTTCTCTCCTGTTGGCAGTGCTGTAACGAGTGTGTTTTCTCCTGTTGGCAGTGCTGTAACGAGTGTGTTCTCTCCTGTTGGCAGTGCTGTAACGAGTGTGTTCTCTCCTGTTGGCAGTGCTGTAACGAGTGTGTTCTCTCCTGTTGGCAGTGCTGTAACGAGTGTGTTCTCTCCTGTTGGCAGTGCTGTAACGAGTGTGTTCTCTCCTGTTGGCAGTGCTGTAACGAGTGTGTTCTCTCCTGTTGGCAGTGCTGTAACGAGTGTGTTCTCTCCTGTTGGCAGTGCTGTAACGAGTGTGTTCTCTCCTGTTGGCAGTGCTGTAACGAGTGTGTTCTCTCCTGTTGGCAGTGCTGTTACGAGTGTGTTCTCTCCTGTTGGCAGTGCTGTAACGAGTGTGTTCTCTCCTGTTGGCAGTGCTGTAACGAGTGTGTTCTCTCCTGTTGGCAGTGCTGTAACGAGTGTGTTCTCTCCTGTTGGCAGTGCTGTAACGAGTGTGTTCTCTCCTGTTGGCAGTGCTGTAACGAGTGTGTTCTCTCCTGTTGGCAGTGCTGTAACGAGTGTGTTCTCTCCTGTTGGCAGTGCTGTAACGAGTGTGTTCTCTCCTGTTGGCGGTGCTGTAACGAGTGTGTTCTCTCCTGTTGGCGGTGCTGTAACGAGTGTGTTCTCTCCTGTTGGCGGTGCTGTAACGAGTGTGTTCTCTCCTGTTGGCGGTGCTGTAACGAGTGTGTTCTCTCCTGTTGGCGGTGCTGTAACGAGTGTGTTCTCTCCTGTTGGCGGTGCTGTAACGAGTGTGTTCTCTCCTGTTGGCGGTGCTGTAACGAGTGTGTTCTCTCCTGTTGGCGGTGCTGTAACGAGTGTGTTCTCTCCTGTTGGCGGTGCTGTAACGAGTGTGTTCTCTCCTGTTGGCGGTGCTGTAACGAGTGTGTTCTCTCCTGTTGGCGGTGCTGTAACGAGTGTGTTCTCTCCTGTTGGCGGTGCTGTAACGAGTGTGTTCTCTCCTGTTGGCGGTGCTGTAACGAGTGTGTTCTCTCCTGTTGGCGGTGCTGTAACGAGTGTGTTCTCTCCTGTTGGCGGCGCTGTAACGAGTGTGTTCTCTCCTGTTGGCGGCGCTGTAACGAGTGTGTTCTCTCCTGTTGGCGGCGTTGTAACGAGTGTGTTCTCTCCTGTTGGCGGCGTTGTAACGAGTGTGTTCTCTCCTGTTGGCGGCGCTGTAAGGAGTGTGTTCTCTCCTGTTGGCGGCGCTGTAAGGAGTGTGTTCTCTCCTGTTGGCAGCGCTGTAAGGAGTGTGTTCTCTCCTGTTGGCAGCGCTGTAACGAGTGTGTTCTCTCCTGTTGGCAGCGCTGTAACGAGTGTGTTCTCTCCTGTTGGCAGCGCTGTAACGAGTGTGTTCTCTCCTGTTGGCAGTGCTGTAACGAGTGTGTTCTCTCCTGTTGGCAGCGCTGTAACGAGTGTGTTCTCTCCTGTTGGCAGCGCTGTAACGAGTGTGTTCTCCCCTGTTGGCAGCGCTGTAACGAGTGTGTTCTCTCCTGTTGGCAGCGCTGTAACGAGTGTGTTCTCTCCTGTTGGCAGCGCTGTAACGAGTGTGTTCTCTCCTGTTGGCAGCGCTGTAACGAGTGTGTTCTCTCCTGTTGGCAGCGCTGTAACGAGTGTGTTCTCTCCTGTTGGCAGCGCTGTAACGAGTGTGTTCTCTCCTGTTGGCAGTGCTGTAACGAGTGTGTTCTCTCCTGTTGGCAGTGCTGTAACGAGTGTGTTCTCTTCCTTTGGCAGTACTTCACCGGTCTGGAATGCGGTCACAAGTTTTGCATGCAGTGCTGGGGTGATTACTTGACAACCAAAATCATCGAGGAAGGAATGGGTCAGGTACGTCCTCAGCCTTATGTTCCCGTTTTCCCAGCCCAAAGAGAAGGCTTGTAGTGGGAGTACAGCATGACATTACTTTTTCATGTTCAGGCATTATGTAATCTTGGGGGTTTCCTACATCACTGAGTCACACTGCACTGTTTTTGAAGCCAAGGTGCATTCAGCCTGACAGCCGAACTATATGTGAGCTGAACTTAAGCCATTTGTACTAAATGTTTTAATCGCCAAAAATAAATTTAACTTGGGTCCTTCATTCTTTTAGATGAATCATTAAGGTTAATTAATGACATTAATTGATTGTTTCTGAAGGTATGGTTGTAGGTGCAGGTGCTTTGGAGCATTGATAAAATCTGCTTGTGATGCCCTTCAGAACTAACGCATTCTCACCTCCCGGCTGCGGGGTTGTGAGATCTGCGCATCTGACTGTCAGCCTTTTCTCTCCTTTCTTTTTCTCCCAAGACCATTTCCTGTCCGGCTCATAGCTGTGATATTTTGGTGGATGACAACACCGTCATGTAAGTACATTAGTGTGGAGTTCTTTGTGCCAAAGGTCAGACTTTGTTCTTTAAAGATATTCATTGAATTATTTTTGTTCCTGGTATAAATAATCTCCAGCCCACTCCTTTCCTTTTGTTCTAATGCTCTAGTGCACCAGCCATTTTGATCACCATTGATTGTGAGAAGTCTGGAGCTGTGATGCTTTTTGTTGGTATCAGTACAGCGCTGATCCAACCCATAGTGCTCAACCAGGGTCCTCCTCTAAGAATTATGTGGCGCTTCGTTTGAAATGAAACTTTGTTATATGGAGAGTGAAATACTTATGTTTCTTAACTGCAGAAGCCTTTGAACCCACTGAAACTGAAAAATCACTGATGAACACAGGGCACTAATCTCAGGCGAGCTTGTGCTCGGGCGGATTTCACAGATGATTTTGTTTTTCTGCGTTTTTTGTTTTTTGTTTTCCTCTCAACTTGGGGTTTATAAACCTCAAATATCGCCTCCTACTTCAACATTTGGTACCTCTCTTCACTTTGCATGATTCTAAAATCTGAGCCTTCCGTGTTCTCACGACCAGCGAAAGCAGAAGCCCTGTTGCATTGGTGTTGTGGTGATGTCGGCAGGCGGCTCAGAGGAACAGGAATGTGTGCAGGACTGTAATTGCTACTCATCCATTTGCAGCGCAGGGCAGAATGTGGCAGATCACTGGACTGCACCCAAAGGTCTCGGCTAAAGCCACAGCACATTATGGATCCTTGATAAGGTCTCTGTGGGTTGGGTCTTTATTCTCCTGTTACGTTACGTTGCAGTTTTCCCCAGAGAAGCAGACTGTACTCTCAGGCCTGCTGGAGCTCGTCTCTCTCAGTGCTCACTCCTGTTCCTGCATACGGTGCACACAACTCAGAATGTCCACACCCCCTTCCCAGTCTGACTGTAAATGCCTCACCCTTTGTCCTGTTCCTGGCCTGTGGTCAGTGATTTAGATCCAGAACCACTCCGCTGCTCTGCTCTCTCGAGGAACACTGCCTCAGAGGTCAGGTAGACGGAGAAGAGCAGTGCCGTATCTCTGGTGTCGGCATCGGCTTTCCTAAGAGCGACACTTTGGATGGGTCATTTATGTCCTTCACTTCCAGGAAAAATGATTAACGGCTAAATCCAGATGTTTTTGAAATTTATCAGTATCACTCCTACTTTTCTTTAGATGAAGACGAGGTGAGCCTGGTTTATCCAGATGCTTATGCAGCTCTTGGGAATATGTGGGCAACATGGAATGTAATCTAAAGACGATGAAATCTAACAATTATAGCTGCTGCGCAGCGGTGAGTCGGGGGCCTGGCAGTTTCAGGAGGAGGAAGAGGAGGACAGAGGAGGAGGACAGAGGGGGTGGAGAGGAATGACAGATGCATGAGGGTCTGTCAGCATAACTGCCTGGACCACAATCATTTAAATTTTCTTTTTATCTTTGAAATCCTGATTCTCTAATCCTCATTGCACAATGCCTGAGTCGGCGTTAGCATGTTTATTCTGCAACTCCCAGAGTACAAACTCACACCCTGAGATACCAAGGGCAAGTCATGATTTCTATGAGCCATCTGCCTTCTGGGAAACCGCGCATTATGACTTAGGCAATCCTTTAAGGTTGTATTTTTGGGCGCATTTTAAACTAGTGTGAAAAATTCAGTTATCAAAATGAGATTTTGCCTGCTTTATCTACACTACAAAGAAACATTTTTTAAATTTATTTTACAAACATTGATTGCTCCTTAATTGGCAAACTAGTGTTTAAAGATGCTCTATTTCAATTGACTGCAATAATTTACGTGAGGATCGAATTCAACATGCTGTCAGAAATCCTGTTTTTGAGAGAAAAATTCTGACACTACATCTCATGGTATCTAAATTTACTGATTGGCATGAACATCGGAGATTTATTTATATATATATTATATATAATTTGAATTACTTATTTAGGGTCTAGTTTACTGCAAAACATTTTGTTGCACTGTGAGCTCAATTTTTGACCATTCAGAAATCTTGGATTATTTGCAGTGGACAGTCTGAAGTTGCAGCATAGTGGTTTGGTGTCAGTTTATGTGCAAGTAGATGGGTTGTCGTTTACAGTTTAAGAAAAAGTGAGTGGTATTCTCAATTATTTCTGCCAGCTCGGAGCATCTGTTAATTTCTGCTCATTTGGTCACTTACTGGTGACGGTCACAAAGTGGAAGCAGGTACGGCCAATACGCTATGAATTTCCTTAGTTTTAAGCTTATGATGGTTGCTGTAGTGCAGCAGTCTGGATGTTTGGCCTCGGATGTCAGTTGAGCAAATTTGGAGTAGGACTGGGCCCATGTGCCCAGTTTTGTTTGATTTTCATGCTTGAGAAGACAAATTTCCTCGGAAGAACAACAACTATAACATTGTGAAACACATGATGGACTCGCAGCTCAGCTGCCCGGCCCATGATTAACCAGTGTTGCTTAGGGACATTAGTTACTATAGGACAGCCCCCTTCTTCCAGGTATGAAAAAATGTAACCTGTTTATTTGGTAATGTTTGCCTGTTGTCTTTTAGTATGACCTGCTTGTTTGTGAAGGTGTTATTAATTTTTCAGAGGCGTTTAATGTGTTTCCACAAATAGTGTTTATCCTTTGCTGCTCTTCCTGATCCTGTTGGTGTAATATTAGATGATTGTCATAAGTTACCTTGTATGACTGTAATATTTGCTAGCTTGCTTGTTCAGTTACTGAGTGGGGGGAAAAAAGGGAAGGCCTCTGGTCTCCTCTCCAGAACACATTCGCGTAAGTGAGCGTCATCCGCTATGTTAATTTGCGCTTATGTTCTAAAGGGCAGCACTGGAGATTCTTTCGAGCAAGAGATGTGCACTGCCACTGATAATATGAAGTCTTCAATTTTTTTTTGATGAATATTTGGCTGATTTAAAATGGGCATGTAGCTGCATATACAGCTTTAAAATGAATGTGGAGATCTTATCCTGTTTTTCCCCCATCCTTGGCCATCTGTACTTTGTGTAGAACAAGGGCATTACTTTTTTAGTTCCCTTGCTCTCAGTCGAGGTGACAGGGCTCACTTTGGGCTCTTACAGCCTCTACGTATGAGTACTTCCTTAGCCTTGTCATGCATGTGTGTTTGAACAAGGTTAGTTGGTGAGTAAGTCAGGGATATTGGCTGCAGTAGGCCAGCACCCTCCTCCAGGGTCTGAAAATAATTTCCCAACTGGTGCATCATCTGGCAATGTAAGAATGCGGCCTGTCAAATTGACTTCCTTTTTTAGTGGTAGTGAAGAAACTTAAGCAGCAATGTGTTTTAAGGAAATTAGCGAATACTGATAAATACGAGGATATTCACTGTCTTGTAAAATGTCCTTTAAGTCTATGCTGATCTCCATGGCAATTCAAAAGGTACCAACAGTGATTCAGCGTCGTACAGAAAATATCCAAATATGGCCGCAGGTATTTTTAGTTTGGAAGGCAAGAACAGCTCATTCAGAAATGGCGAAGTCGACCTTGACGTATTCCAGTGTCTTAGTTATGCTGTAACTTGATTGGAATAATTTTTATTTTAGTGATGATTTTTTTTTCATGTGATCATTTTCGCACAAACTTGCCCCAAAGTACATATTTTTCATTCTAAACTGATGAAGACAGAATTGGAAAGAATGAAGGCTGTAACAATTAACTGTTTTCTTTGTCCTGTTCTGAGTTAGAACTGGGTCGAGTGATTTTCCCCCAGGGCAGCTGTGGCTACAAAAACGTAGTTTACCACCATCAGAGTGTGAATGAATAATGCCTCCATTGTAAAGCGTCTTTGAGTGTCCAAAAAAGCACTATATAAAATTGATGCATTATTATTATTATTATTATTTTTCAGATTTGATTAATCACTGTCAAGTTTGATTCTGTTTGTCATAATTCACATCAACGCACAATAATGACCTTTTGTGTTTTGAAATTGTTTATACTTCTGATTATTAAATGGGCTCATACTTATTCTGTCTTTCACAGGCGACTCATAACAGATTCCAAAGTGAAGTTGAAGTACCAACATTTAATTACCAATAGTTTTGTAGAGGTGAGATTCTGTTTGTCTTACTCTTCAGTGGAAGTTGAAGCTTCTATGTTGGTATCAAGGCTGTTTTGTGACCTTAAATCTAAATTCCATAAAAAAGAAGTCATTCGGAAGAATAGAAAAAATATAATTGCCCCTGGAGTACTTGTCAGGTAAATCAATAACCCCCTATGGGGTAATGCTTGTTCTGCTTGAATAATGATAAAACTATGCCTCTGCTAACGTTAATCAAATTCCCCTCCTTAAGTGCAATCGACTGTTAAAATGGTGCCCTGCTCCAGACTGCCACCATGTGGTCAAAGTGCAGTACCCTGATGCCAAGCCCGTGAGGTGTAAGTGCGGACGGCAGTTCTGGTAAGAGATGTCTGCCACCCAGAATGGGCGACTGAACTGGTTAGTTTTCGAAGTTTGTTGGGTCAAAGGTCGAGGTGGCTTCAAGTCAGTTGTATTTGAGGGCTGAAGATCGGCCTTAAGGGAGTGCGAAGCGATGGCAGGAGTGGGCAAAGCAATCACTACCTTGCGTGGAATTGTACGGTATTTAACTCTCCAGAAGAGGAATGCATAATTTTATTGGATTTGCTGGTGCCTTTACTTCTCTACAAAGGTCTCTGGTCGAAAGTTACAGATAGTTTAGTGTTTTGGCCGAGCCACACAGGTAGTGTTTGTATTCATTCCTCTCTATGTGGCCTAGTCCCTCCTGCAGAAGCACTTTTTGTTGACACATTTATGTTGACTCTCACATCCTTACGATGCTTAGACAATGACTCCTGCTTTAATGTCCAAAATTCAGCCATGCTAATGTCAAGCACTGATTTACTCTGATTCGCATTGGCCTTTCTGTTATGAGCATTGTCATTTAACGGATCGTGATTTAACGCATTGTCATTTAACACATTGTAATTGCCTTTTTTTCTTCATTGCAGCTTCAACTGTGGAGAGAACTGGCATGATCCTGTCAAGTGCAAGGTATGCTGGAGTGAGCTGGTCTTGAGGTTATTAGAATGGGAGTTGAAACATTTCCAAGTCATGAAAAACATGCGTGAGCATTTCTGGAAAGACATATTGCAAACACGGAGTTTTATGATTGAAAGACCTCAGTCAGAGGTCCTTATAACCTCCACTTTTTACGAAGGGTTTTACAATTTTATACAGATGCCTAGTTTGGCGTAGTTGTTTCATCAGACGAAATAGCCGACCAGCTTTGACAAGAGGCACAGGAGTAGGATGGGTAGAGCCAGACTTGATGTGGTGTTGAACATGCTTGGTCCTTGTGCAGGTCTGTATATTTTGGCAATGTATGGAACTATGAATTGCTGTTTTCCAGACCTGGAAAAGCACAGAGATTTCAGTGGAAGTCCTGCCAACAATAACACAAACAAAAAAAAAAAAGTTTAAAATACGGGAAAAAAAAATTTTTAAAAAGTGAATTGAAAAGAAAATTAGCAGGTGGTGCCTAGTTATCGAAACACGAAAAATGTCCATGTTTGCACGCTCGTGTTTGTGACAACTGCCTGGATGTGTGCTTGCAAACTGGGCAATAATTTTAATAGCAGGTCAGTTATCGTGTGAATACAATGCACAAATGTCCGAATTCAGGAAGTGGCGCATCTCGAATTGCAAATGGCTGAAACAGAACAGGTAGTTGGCTACATTACTGGTTTTGATGAACGTGCACATGCAGGTGTCATCAAAAAGTAGACTGGTACGTTGGACGTTACCCATATATGATAAAGGAAAGACAATTTTTTTGTTGTAATAAAACTTTTGAACCACCGGTCAAAAAAACATGAGCACTAGCCCAAAAGTTCCAACATGCATTATACTGTAGGTTTGTGCGCGTTGGTTGCTAAATCACTCCGTTCATGAAAACATTTGAACTAGCAGCTAAAAACATGAACAACAGTCCAAGAACCACTCAGTTCATGGTTTGCCAAATTCCTTGAGGACCTTGGTACTAAAATGATTTCGTACTAGAGTTCCAGTCCTAAACATCCACATCATATGCTCTCTGTCCACAGATCTGTCTGTAGGGGAGGATCATATTATTGTCAGCAGGGCACCTTAAATAGTCAGCTAACTATTCTTTCTGTAAGCTTCAAATAATGGAAACGATGCAACAAACTCAGCTTCACAGCTGCAAGTAGGTGAGCTGTACGTTAATTACAACATGGCGTTGTAAGGTTTGAATAAAATTAACCTTCCATAAAAGAAACAAGATTTTTTCCAAAGCTCCCTGAAATGGTGGTCCGCGGGCTGTGCGCGGTCCTCACCTGTGCAGGTACTGCACGGCAGATGCAAAAAGATTTGTCAGTGTTTTTACAGGCGAATAGATTCAACTGTTCTGCAGTTCGCTGTTACTCTTTTCTGTGTGGTTGCGTCACTCGACGCCTGCGGTGTCATTCTGGAGTACGCAAAAAAGCAAGCGTGTCTTCACCGGTCATGTGACAGGAAGGTCGCAGACGTGCGAAACATTCAGGTGGCACCAACAGTCGGTTTATTTCCTTTTTTGTCTCGTCACAAACCCATACCTGTTACTGAACTCTCACTTGACTGACGCACAGAAACCACACCTGGCAGAGTCCACAGCTCAAAACAGGAAGCAGCGATTAATTGCACTGAAATTCGTTCTCCCGGTTATTTTTATTCGCTTGCGTTAACTTGGCCAATACTGCTTGGGTCTAACGTATTCCTAGGACTGGTATTGTATCAAGTTTCATGGATTAGGTGTCCTTTCCAAGAAATCCCAAGCCTACTGATCGTGTCTGTGTCTGTGTCTGTGTCTGTGTCTGTGTCTGTGTCTGTGTCTGTGTCTGTGTCTGTGTCTGTGTCTGTGTCTGTGTCTGTGTCTGTCTGGTGCTCGTTTTTGTGCAAGAGGATGTGTGTTGTGTGGTTTACCTATAGCTTAGACATGTGGCTTCCAGTTGGCGGTCAATGCAGGAATGGATGAGCACAAATGGATGACTGTTGGTGAATCCTCCCCATTCAGCTGCTGTTGAAAGATAACATTGCTAATTTGTGCAAAGATAATGCATTACTGACTAAGCTTATTAAGGCATTTGATTTGTGTTTCACTTGTCTTGCAAGTTGACACACGTGTAGTATTGTGCTCCAGATTTTCTAGGGGCATTTGAATGTGACTTAAACAGGCATCAACTGAGGTGCTTTATGTGTGAGTGTCTCAGATAATTCCTTGATTGATCTGTGATGATTTGTATTTTTAACATTCAGAGGTCTGTGCCCAGAAACGTTTGCAGACACTTACTTTGCTTATTAATGTTGAGGTAATGATAGTTTGGAAAAACTGCATTATTTATTCCAGAACTGTAATCCTTTCTTCAGAGCTGAAAAGTGACGGAGCATTTCTGCGATGAAGTTTTATTGTTCAATCCTGCTGAAACGATTGTTGAAATGGGGAAAACCCAGGAATAAAGTTACAGTGGCGACCGTTGGTATAGTTCCTCCAGTGGAGTGTTAGCTCTTGGGCGTGAGCCAGGCAGAGCTAATGAGGAAATGCTTTGCTCCATCTGAACGATGGCCTGGTGTCCTAGACGACGGCCTCCTCTCTCACCTGGCAGGTGGACTCCTGAGAGACCAGCTGTGTCTCAGTGGTTGTCATAGCAGCAACAAAGAGCATATGGTACGAGCCTGTATTCACTGTGATTACAGGCCTCAGGAGGCCAAGATCATGCATACGCTCTGGCACTAAATGCTGTGGAGTGCATTTCATTTTGTGCTATGAGTGTTATAAAGGTTACATTCGAGTTTACTCTGTTCATTTTGAGCTTGTGTTCTCCTCTTTTCTGAATTTGCATGACATTATCTGAGTGGCCATAAACCACTGTCCACTGATGATGTCCTTTCAGCTTTCGGGCAGTGGAACTTAAGATTTGGCTGTAAACGTGCACTTTGATCTCCTTTCCCCTGTTTGTCAGTGGCTGAGGAAGTGGATTAAAAAGTGCGACGACGACAGTGAAACGTCTAACTGGATCGCAGCGAACACAAAGGTTGGTAACGGCCACATCCTGGAGGGTTTTTGTCCTTCCCGGTCCTCTGTGAGGTTGAGTGGGCCTAACCCTGCCTTGCGTTCACCAGGAATGCCCCAAGTGTCATGTGACCATTGAGAAGGACGGCGGCTGCAATCACATGGTCTGCCGTAACCAGAATTGCAAAGCGGAGTTCTGCTGGGTCTGCTTGGGCCCCTGGGAGCCGCACGGGTCGGCCTGGTGAGTGCAGATCAGGTCCGCTGTCCCTGCTGCCCGCATGCTGTACGAGGGTCTTCACATCCTCAAAATGGAGCATTCTGGGATATTTTGGTTTCACCTTGGACACCACTGCAGATCTTTCATGTTTGTGCTACGTAATGTACCAGTTCACCAAAGAAATGGAGTACAGATGCGTTTTTTTTTTTTTTTTTTTTAACCCATGACCAAATCTCTGTTTCCTACCCAAGCGCTTGTTAACCCTCTGATGAAGCTATAACTGCACCTGGCCAGTGTCCCATATATTCTGAAACGTGAGTTTGGAGTTGAGAATAAGTGTTGTTTGGTTTGGGTGACAAGGAAATATGGAGAAAAAAAAAAAGAAAAAAGCATCTGTTCATTTTGTACACTTTTCTTATGGTTATATCTGGAGACCGGAGCTTTCTACACTTTCTGGCATATTCTGAAAGGCAGGGCGAGTCACGCGCAGCACCACATATCAGGTCTGTACATTCGCTTATTAGGAAGTCAGTTAACAAACATCAGAGCTGTATGTTGAACTACAGTCAAGTTCGGATTCGGAATATATCAAAAACAATGAATGAATAAACATCAATGCTGTAACTTGAATGACTGTCAGGTACTGAAGATTTAAATGCTGCCCGTCAGTCCGGGACAGGGATGTGAAATAAGCAGCATATTTCTCTGCATTTGCTCCTGACATCATGGATGTTTTCTGTTGTGCTGAAACCCTCTTGACGGGGCTGAATCACTACAGAACATTTTATGATGGTGTTAAATGTGTTGGGAAGGAGGAGGCGTCTCAGAGTTGGAGGCTGTGATGTGTGCAGAACAGGTGGTGGTTTTGACGGAGAAAACAGCAGGAATTTCAAACACTGAAGTGGGGGGGGCTGAACTGCAGAATTGAGAATCATTCTTCTCTGGATTTGATTGGAAAAATGGGGGCACCCTTCTCTCGGCTATTAGATGCACTAGAGATCACTCTACAGGTGGACTGAACTGGTATTGGTTTTTTAAGAGCTCTTATTTTGAAAAGTGCTGCCCTTCCTAGAGCAGTACAGGGCACGATGTCATCACCTGACCCTTTAACCTCTGCCCTGCAGAAGACACACGTGCACTCACCCCTGCGGTGAACGTTGGCCAGCAGGGGGAGCAGTATTTATGAAGGTGCAGTGAATGAGGCTGAAAGGAACTGCCTGTTTGAAGACTAATACAGCTGTAAATTAAATGATTTTTCTGCTTGCAGCTGAAGTCACTCAGCCGGCTGTTATATTTAATTTCCTCTCTTCGGTTTGTGCTTATTATGACGCATCTGCATCGGGGAGCTGACTGTGGTTTCTTTTCATACAGGTACAACTGCAATCGCTACAATGAGGATGATGCGAAGGCGGCGAGGGACGCTCAGGAGGTAATTCCAGCACCTTCCCTGTGCCCTCGGAGGCCTCACAGCTCTGAGATCTGTCTGCATCAGTCTGTCGTTCCTCCTCCATTACTGTTGTCGTTTATTATCGGTTTGGTACTTCAAATGCTGCCCTTCCCATGCTTACTGAAGGCGCCGTGTCTGAAAATTTCACCCAACATCGTGACCCGCTGAAAAGTTTACATTAGACAAGTTTGCATGCGGCGGCTCGTTAAAACAGTGCGAATTCTTTTTTCTCTTTGCCGAGTTTGCCGTTCCGTGTGAACGCTCTTGTTAACGGCGGTTAGGCAGGAGGTGGAGTCTTTGCACCGGCTGAAAGTGGCAGTGCAGCTGCAGACCGTGCAGTGAGTAAGGCCCTGCGCTGTGTGCTGTACCCCTCCCCAGCGCTCCCGGGCTGCCCTGCAGAGATACCTCTTCTACTGCAACCGCTACATGAACCACATGCAGAGCCTGCGATTCGAGCACAAGCTCTACGCCCAGGTGAAGCAGAAGATGGAAGAGATGCAGCAGCACAACATGTCCTGGATCGAGGTGCAGTTCCTGAAGAAGGCCGTGGACGTGCTCTGCCAGTGTCGCTCCACGCTGATGTTCACCTACGTCTTCGCTTTCTACCTCAAGAAGAATAATCAGTCCATTATCTTCGAGGTGAGAGCTTCGCTGCGCTGCGCTGCAGCTGGGTACCTCCCTGTGCATGTGACCTGTGATCAGAAAGGGTTCGGACTGAAGCAGCCATGTGTTCATTTTTTTACCAGTATTTTGTTGGGGGAAAAAAACAGCAGCACATTATTTGATGCTGCGCTGCATCAATTTCATACATTTTACAAAATAAGCATTTATTTAAATTTGAAATATGTCGCAAGATTCAAAAAGAGTTGGAACGGTACAGTTTCTGTCACTTTTGTTCCAAAGCTGTTCTTTTATTCCAGTGTCATTTTTCCTCATTCTTCCTGCTAACAGGGGCACTGCAGCAGTCTTGTGTCGGTCTCTCACTGCGCTTGTGCACATAGTTATGTTTGGTAATGGGGCGCATTCTCTTTTCACTTAGAACAATCAGGCAGACCTGGAGAACGCTACGGAGGTGTTGTCTGGATATTTGGAGCGGGATATTTCCCAGGATTCTCTGCAGGACATCAAGCAGAAAGTACAAGACAAGTACAGGTACTAAGACTGTTGCAAAGTGGGCAGCATTCAGTTTATATGCCCGTGCTGGCGTGCCCAGCTCAAGAGGTAAAATTGCAGTACCTTATCCATAAAGTATAGTTCAGCTGGTGCAGGTGCACGTCTGTCCATCGCCACGCAGGGAAACCTTCCCCCTCCAAAACAGGGCTGAACTCTTGTGGCTCTGGTGCGATGAGAGACAGAGGCGTTGCGTGCGTGCGTGCGTGCGTGCGAGAGTGCGTGCGAGAGTGCGTGCGAGAGTGCGAGAGAGATGAGAACCGGTGCAACTCACAGGGTAGTTCGGCCGTAGCCTCACCGTAAAGTAAAAACTTCCCTTTGCTTGATTAGCAATCAGAAATGAATTAATTCAGTAAGACTATTTGGCAGAATGACGGGCCAGTTTTAAGTTTCCGCGGCGTCTTTACTCAGTTCATCGAACCTGAAATGCTCACGAATCTGCAGATTTGCGCGTACTTGCTTAAAGGAAGCCGTAGCAGGCAATGCCATTCAGTTCTTTAGCTGAGTTCAGTGCTTGATCAATATGCGATATATTCCCCATTTAAATACGCATTTTTTTAAACTCCAGTCAAAAAACAGGCGTTTATTTTCAGTCTTTCATAATCCAATGAATAAAAGGTTAAAACGAAACACAAAATTATCAGCAGAGCTGAGATTTTTTTCTATTGATTAAATGTTTTTCCATCCTTGCTGTCTTGAATCGAAGCATATATACGTCAATGAATCATTTTGTCGTTATCACCTATCAGTATACAGGCTCGTGATTTGGGCCTACACTCACCCACTATGTAGGGCATTATGTTGTGAATGTTATACTTTGAAAAGAGTGTAAAGACAGTGAGTGAGTGAGTGCATTCTGTGTGTCATCAGCGACTGTTCGTCAGCATTACCATTAAGATGAGCTGAACCTCCGAGGAATATTCCTGCAGATAACTTTAAGGCGCTCTGTCCACCGGCCGCCACTGCTAGCGACAGGAGCTCTATTAGCCGTCGCTCTTAATTTCCATAGCGCATCAGCAAACGCGGATATGTATTTACTCTGTTAGTTTCGTGAAAGAAATATTTGAAATATTCTCAATCCTTCGCAACTCTGTCTCATATCGTGTGTTTGATAACTTTGTTCTGTTCTTTAAAAAAAAAAATAAAAATCTTTTAAACAAATCAAATAGCCTGTCATGCTGTACATAATTTACTAAGAATAATGAGTGAATGAATAAAAGAATTGAAGAATAAAAGTCATTTTATTTGCATCAATAAAACTTACAAAGAACTAATGTGGAATCACAATGAAATGCAGTTGAAATAAGATTTGCACTGTTTCGCAATTTTTCTGCTGACTGGTTTCGACAGTGGTTCTTATGGCTTGAGTTTGTTCATGCTGGTGGTTTCTTTTTTTTTTTTTTTCTTTTCTCCTGTATATACGTTCCGATCCGATCCGTAACCCGTCTGTGCAGATGTCGATGCCAGCGGACATTGAGCTGGTCTATTTCTGCATGTTAACTAGGTGGCACACCCGGATCACTTATCGACTATTCACCACACAGTTTGAACACAGTTTAGGATATTGGCCACTTCAGTCCCAACCCTGTTTTTCGAGAGTTGCATGAAGTAAACTTCTCAGCCAAGCCTTGTGCAAACTGCTCAATATACTTGCCCATACTATATATCCAGAAATTCCAAAAATGCTCTCTTGTCACAGAAAATGTCGTTGTACTCTGAAGCAACCACTTCATCTATGGAGAACCAGTGGTATTCAAATTAGTAGTTAAGAAAAATCGGAACTGATTTATGACCCCAATTTGTTTTGACATATCGGACAGGAAGGGATGACAGACAACATTTTATAACTTGAACAGATTTAATAAAACAAAGCCTGACCAATATTTGAAAAAAATGATAGTTACAGTCCCGTGGTAATGGAGATGGGGTTTCTCTGTTGTGATGTCCTGGGACAGGAAAATGCTCCAACACAGGCAAAAATCCACAAAACAAGCTTCACAGGTCTTGAAAAGAGTGACAGGTCTGGTCAAATGTATCCATCCACTACTTCTTGCAATTTCTCCTACTACCTTACTCTCTCAATTTTTCTCCTTGTTTACTCTTTTCCAGCCCCCTCCCATCTTCCAGACTTTTTTTTTTTTTTTTTCAATTCTCTGGGACTTTCCCCTCTGAGGCATGCCCAGGGTACACTTAAAACCTAACTCCAGACTGGCTTCACAAAAAAATGTCAATACTGCCATCTAGTGGCTTCCCCATACACATTACAGAAGCAAAAATTTCACATGATATTCATACCGTAATTCCTCTATCGCTATCATCTATCTACTATCGTTTCCCTCATGCAGGGGTAGTTCTGGGCCTGGACGCGGACGCATGACGACCGCAAATCCATAGTTCTCCCGGACACTCCGTCCAGGAATACAATAATGTCTTTTTGTGAGAAAAAGTCACTATCCAGTATTGTATGGGTCAGTTTCCTTGACAAGGCTTCAGCATAGTCTTGGACTAAATAGTTTTGTATGAAGATTCTCTATTGAAAATTGAATTCAGTCTAGGATTAAGCTTAATCTTTATCTGTGAAACCGGCCCTATATGTCTTTAAATGATAAACTTCATTACTTGTGGTTGGTCTTACAGATGTATCAGATGCTTTTACTGAGCTTCACGTTTGTTCTTGTGCTTCAAGACTGTGAACCTCCGTAGCACCAGTGCTATGAGCAGAAAAAGTTAACGTACAGCCCTGCCAAATGTTTTCTCCTCCAAATAATGCACACGCTTGCTGGTCTTACGGTTAACTTCTGTGTTCTGTAACATCACTCTACGCCTCCCTGCCGAAACTGATGCAGGTTTGGCCCTACATTGGCCCCTGGTCATGGAATGACCTTCAAACTCATTTTAAAATTGCTGCTCCCATCTCTATACCAAGTTTCAGTCAAAAGATTTCTGAAGCCTTTCCCATTAGCTGCTCTTGTCGTACTGTTTTGATATATTTTTCCACTGTTTTTAAATTGAGCCTTTGAGCATTTTTGAACTTATGATTTTTTTTTTTTTTTTGGATATTTAGTTTTGTCCGGTCAGATGTTAGTCTCTATTCTGTCCCTTGTTCTTGTTTTATACAGCACTGTTTAGTCAATATTGTCTTGAACTGTGTTGTGTTTATGTAATACTTGTTTTCTGACTTTCTGCATACCACCAGATCACCACTGAAAAAGAGACTTTGGTCTCAACTGGTTTTATCTGGTTAAATAAAGGATTTGATTGACTGATTGAGGTTCCCGGCACTGCTGTGGTAAAACATTATTACTACCTGCCCAATGTGTTTTTGGTTGGATGTATGTCACTAAAAATGGTTCCAGGTGACCGAGGCGTGGACTCTACAGAACATTTGAAGGTGCCCTGTGGTTTCTGGAGCCAAAATGTTAAATATGTGACCATTAAATGTGTGGTGTCCCTTACTTGTGCTGTGTCCCCTGCTCGCAGATACTGTGAGAGCCGGCGCAGAGTGCTGCTACAACACGTTCATGAAGGC